>WOFM01000262.1:27209-266102 GCA_011428145.1 Ericerus pela | reverse complement strand
GGAGTAGCTGAGTCAATTTAAACTGAATAATCTCCATTTTTGTTTATAGTGTACTGGCACCACAACAGATTATCCACTAAAAAAAAAAACAAAACCTTTTGAAGAGCTATTCTCTCTTTTTGACCAAGAAATGATGAAGTCTATGCTAATACTTACAATCATCCTTATGTTGAACAAGAATATGATCATCATACATGAATGGCATTCCTGTTCTAGTATCTGACACAATATTATAATTCATTTTTATTTAATTTATCACACAACAATATAATTTAAAATTCTCACAAAAATTAATTTGTCACATCAAACTTATGAATGTCAGAGTTTATTCAAAAATATTTGAATATGATAAAAAATAGTCCAGAGGTCATGGTTGACCGTTATTTGCGTTCAAAAATAAGTGGGTTGTCCACCACAACCAAGGGACAACCATTCATCACCCTAAAGTTGTTTGGAAATGGGTGTGGCCTAATGGACAACCGTTTTAATTTTCAAGTCATGTGATAGGCCACCACGGTTGCGCACCCGTCACCCTGAGTTACATTTCTGAACGCTCTCCAGAATTAATATGGACTGCTATTTGTGATAAGAATGACGTTAGAAGATGCTTTGACTATATAGCTTAATGGACTGCTAGAACTAATAAAATCTTGAAGCCAAAGAATGCAGGCGTTACTTTTCGAAAAAGGTACTTTGTGTGAAAACTGAATTTGTATTCAGTTATATTTTTGTGACTCCTAACAATATAAGCAGTGAGAGAACGATATTCTTTTAAATTTCACTAGTGTTTGTACTTTCACTCATCACCAAAGGTCGTTTTTCATAAAAAGAACGCCTGTTAACAGTGGCTTCAGCGCTGTTCCATTTAACCCTATGTATTTCTTATCAGTTCTAGCAGTCCATTAAGCTATAGTCAAAGAGAAGATGTAAGATGAAGTTAGTCGGGTTGGGTATGATAAGGATTTGTAAAACAGTAAAATATTGCTGAAATTTGAGGTTGAACTGGATTAATTATATTTAAGCATTTTCTATGGTATTAAATTAAATTTTCATAATTTCTATTCTAAACAAAATTACTGCGCAAAGAACATTGAAATCATTATCAATCCAACCCGACTAACTTTTTCCTCCTATGTCTTGGCAATTGATAACAAAATTTTGTACGTATTTTTCAATCAAATAGCAGTCGATGTTAATTCTGTATAGTCAAAGGATTGAACTGACAAAATCTTAGAGCCAAACAATGCAGGCGTTACTTTTTGAAAAAGGTACTTTGTGTGAAAACTGAATTTGTATTGAGTTATATTTTTGTGACTCCTAACAATATAATGTAGTGAGACAAATATAAAAGAACGTGGTTTTCACATTCGTCGCCATTAACCAAATGATGTTGTTTGTTATTTCTTATAACGAACTTGTCCGTGTTGTCTGTGTTTGTGTAAGTTGGTAACGTTTTGATAGGTCTGTTCTACTGACGTCATTGAGTTGATCAATGCTGTCATTGAGATAACGATATTGTATCACATTATCGTTATTGAATTGTGTTGGGATACAATTCCCTCACTACCTCACAAACACATAACATTACATTGACTAACACTGTATGTAACATGTTATTACATTTATTTGTTTTACATGTGGCGACACTGATTGCCAACATAATATTCTTGCCGCCACTGCTTGATGGAGAATGTTCTCCGCTCGTCAGTCGTTGTACTAACGTCGATATTAAATCTTTTTCTAAGATGGAAGTCTGTGCTTATCTTTTCTGTGTAAAGTGATCAGAACTCACTTCAATATGTTAGCAGAGCTGCGGATCAGAAAAATAAGTTCGGTAATTAAAATGTGATAATCGTGTAATTTGTTAAAAATTAAAAGTTCGTGTTTCACGCAAAGTGAAAAGGCTTAGTGCCGTGTGATACCTCCACGCAAAGTGGTAGGAAAAGTGAAAAATTTGTGAATGAAAAGTTTGATTCAGTGATTAAAGTAACTATCCTGAAAAAGTTAAAAGTTTTAATTCATGTAAATCAATAAAATAAAAGTGAAATTTGATGAAAACAACGGTAAAGTCTTGGGCGCCTGTGAAAACGTCAAAGTCAAAAGTCTGGAGAAAGCAGATAAGATACGAGAGGATTTTGTGGTTTGGTAGACCAGTGCATACAATCAAAAATGGTTGGCAATTGTTCATGCTGTGTTCCAGGGAGTGAAACAGTGGAGAAAATCGAAAATTCAAAAGTTGCAGAGTAAAAATTGTCGGAGTTTGGTGTCATTTGGGCAAGATAGCAAGAAAAACATCGAAAAAATACGAAAAAAGAACGGAAAAATTAAAGATAAGTAAAAAGTTTAGATTAATTAACCAGTAATTCGTGTGATTTTGCTCAAAATTAATTAGAAAAAATCAAAATTGCAGTAAAATAAAGTTAAATTTTAATATATTTTCATGTAAATTCTCAACCAAATCCCAAGTAAAGTTGAAACTTGAAAGGTGATATTAATAGCCTTCAAACTTTATCTTGTTGGTCGAGAATTGTAGAAAACGGAAATCTTTGTTGGATGAGTTTCATCGAGTCCAACAATAGAAAACCTACATCTATGAACATTGACATTAGTGACAGATTTTTTCCTGTTCACATACAATAAAAGATCGATTCAATTGATGAAAACTGATAGATTATTTTCTTTTCAGCAGTAATCTCTTCCATATTTTGTTAAATAATTTTGCACTATGTATTAATTCGAATTTTAATGTGTTTAATAGAATCATCTGTGTTCTGAAACAAGACTTAAGACTTTGATTAATTCAATTTTGAACATTTTTGACGATAAAGTCAGAGTAATTCGATCGCTCAAGAAGTAGAAACAACGCCGGAGAGATCACCTCATCGTCGGCAACACATATTTTGTGAGATTTAATTTAGAATATTAATTAATTACTGAATATTATAGTATAATATATTTAACTTGCATTCCCTATCGAGTGGCTAAGACCGTGTTGTGCATTATCATGCGGTTGAGACCATGTTACCCTCTAGATTTAAGTTCTCGTGTTTCTGAGGTAGGATCTAAATTCCCAAACCCCCTAAATTTAATAATAAAATGTCACAATTTGACACAAAGAAGGTATTCGATGGGAGGAATTGTGATGCCTGGAGGACCATGATGGTCTCAACAATCTATGCAGAGGGATTATATCCGATTATGCACGATGTTGAGACCGAAGTGTTATTTTTGGGACTGGAACTAAATAATTTTTTAAACCCTGAATCGGGCAATGCTAGTTCAGCCAGTAGGATGGCATATTTCCATAACCAAGAAAAAGGAAAGGCTCTAATTTATCAGGGATTAAACAACAAACTAATCGAAAGAGTAAAAGATTTAAAAACAATAAATTAAATCTTAAAAGTCTTAGATGAAAGGTACAAAAGCTGCACGCAAGTTACATATATTAATGCGAAGCAGGCCTTTCAGAGATTAAAATTTAACAGTGATGGTAATATGAGAAGTTATTTAGACGTGTTTTCTAGATCAGCCCAAAAATAAGGGACTGTGGTAAAAATTTAGACAAACAGGAGGAGATAGAACAACTCCTAATATCACTGAACATGGACTATGACATGACAAGGCTGGAGTTCAATACCTTAAGTCAGGATCAAAAAACGATCGAAACACTCCATGCCATGTTGATTGAAAGATCAGATAGGTTATATGACGAGAAAAAGTCAAGATATTATAATAATAAATTTCGTAATTTCAACCAAAATAATAAAAATCAGAGATTTCAATATGGAGGAAATTACAATAGATATAATAACACAAATGGAAATCAAAACTATAGTCAAAATGTAGATCAGGGGAAAATGACATATAATAATAACCAAAAGTCAGAAATGCTTCAAAATAATAATAATAATAATTACGAAAATAGAAAATATAATAATAATCAAAATCAAAATAATTTGTCAAATTCGAATAACTTAGTATGTTTCAAGTGCCATGGCAAAGGGCACATAGCTAAAGTATGTCCGTCAAATAAAGAGGGTGCAAAACCCCAAGATAAATTAGATGATCCTGCACAAAATACAAGATACGGACGAAACAATCCAAGCAATAATAATAAAAATAAAAAAGAAAATGATGTTCAGTGGTCAATGATGATCAGGTATAAGGGTCACGAGCCGAACAAAAACACAGATAATAATAAATTAATAAATTTAATCACATCTAAAGACACGAAGCAAGAGTCAGATTCAGGTTATGTCCCTCTTACTAAAAGAATAATTTTAGATGGTGGAGCTGTTGCTCACGTTATATCAGATTTGTCAAAACTGTCTAACCCTATAATTCTGGAAAAGCCTATCGAGTTAGAATGTGCCATCCAAGATACTCTACTTATTGCAACACATATAGGAACTATGTTCATAAGGGTGGAAAATTCAGAGAGAAATCAAACAGTAATAAGATTAAAAAATGTACATTATGTACCATCCCTAAACGTAGACCTAATGTCAGGGATTAAAATAACAGAAAATAGGGCGCTCGGCATAGACCAAAATTTCTCTGCGGGGCACATATACGTCCGGGGAATGGACGAGGTAATTTTTTCGGCCCCAAAAATAAGAGGTGTATACATGGTAAAGTATGAAATTGTACCGGATTCCACTGTTAATATTATAGAAAATGGAGACGACTTAAATAAAATATGTCCTTATAATAACGAATCAAATAAATTGGCATGTATGCCCAATATAAATTTCCAAGACGAATGGATGGAATATGAAGTAGAAGAGGAAATTCTTGAGGAAAGTCAGGAGGAAAATGAAGAGAATGGAGAGAATATCAATAATAATACACAAGAAAACACAATTAATAATAACGTAGATAATAATATTATAATAAACTCCAACGATGAATATGATAGTAATAACCCACAAAATAATGAAATAAATGAAGGTGGTAGCGAAATGAATGAGGATGTAGGTATAAACACTAACAATAATATAATAAATAATAATGATATAATAAACGATGATCAAGAAATCAATGAGAAAGTAGAAAAATTAAAGATAGATAAAAAAATGATATGGCATAGGAGATTGGGACACTTATCAGGAAAAAATTTAAAATTCTTGCCAAAGGTCTCAAGAGGCATTCCAAATGGAATTACGTTTTGTGATGATAAATTCAGTCTGTGTGAGATATGTGTGAAAGCGAATTATAGAAGATTAGGACACAGTGGAACTCGCACTAGACCGGAAAGAAAACTCGAACTCGTTTCATCGGATACAATGGGCCCCTTCTCACCAGGCATATATGGTGAAAAGTACGTTTTGATATTCGTGGACCATGCCACAAAATATACCTTTATCTCCACTATTGAAAAAAAATCAATGGTTTTCGAGGAGTTTAAAAAACTATACATGAAATTAAAATCGAAATTCCCGGATCACCCAATAGCCACTTTAAGATGTGACAATGCTAGGGAGTATCTTGACTCGAATATGAAAACATTTTGTGAGGACAATGGCGTAAACCTCGAGCCTGTCGTTCCGTATTCACCAGAGTTGAATGCGATGGCCAAAAGGCAGAATCAAACGATCATGGCAAGGACAAGGGCTATGTTGTTTGACTCCCATTTGGATTTCAGTTTCTGGTCATTGGCTGTTCTGACGGCTGTTTATGTTATAAACAGAAGCCCAACAAGGGCCAACAAGGACCACAAGACCCCCCTTTGAGATGTTTTACAGCATAAAGCCGGACTTATCTAACATGAGAGTTTTTGGGTCTCTCACTCATAGGCATATTCCCATAGAGGTCTGTCAGCAACAAGCCACAAAAAATAAAAGGAAAAAAGCCAATAGTGAACACCCGAAATTAACCCAAAGATCCAATAAAGGAATTTTTGTAGGGTATACCAACAGTGGGTACTGTATAAGGGACCCATTAATAGACAAATCGCATGTTACATGCGATGTCAGATTTGATGAAACGAGAAACATAAAACAAATAGATAATATAAATAATAATAATAAAAAAATACAGGATAATAATAATATAATAGAAACCCCTGTAATTTTAAACTTATTTAAATCAAGATATAAAAATTACATTGAGGACCACATCCCTCAAAAATGGGAGGATGTCAAAAACAACCCTTTTAAGGAAGAATGGCAACAAGCCATTACAGACGAGCTGAAGTCATTATCTGATATGGGCGTGTGGGAAGTTGTCCCAAAGGAGAGAAATGTGAGGTTAATAGTAACAAAGTGGTGTTTTACCACAAAACCCAACAACCAAGGCGTTCACATACCGAAGGCCAGGTTGGTTGCAAGGGGTTTTAAAGATCTTACTCACTATTCTCTAACTGAAACATATGCCCCGGTAATCCAATATTGGCTGATAAGATGGATATTATCCATCACAAACAAATATGGTCTAAATATAACACAATTCGATATAAAAACAGCTTTCCTTAATTCACAAATAAAATACCCTATATTTATATCAAACCCTAAGGGATGCCAACTAGGCAAAAACAATTGCTTAAGATTAATAAAGTCAATATATGGACTGAAAACGTCTTCCAAGAGTTGGTACGACTTGTTGAATTCAACAATAATTCAAGCTGGATTCATCCAATCAAAAATAGATAGATGCTTATATATAAAACAAGATAATATGGGGGCAATGACACTCTTAATAGTCTATGTGGATGACATGTTGTTGGCTAGTAACCACGACGAGTGGACACAAGACTTAATAAATATTTTCAATAAAAATTTCACATTAAAAATAGAATATAATCCAACTTTCTTCGTAGGTTTCGAAATAAGTCGAGATATCCCTAGAAAACAAATTATACTAACACAAAATAGATATATTGATAAGATTCTCCGGAAATTTGGAATGACGGAATGTAATCCATCTTCCACACCCATGAAGATGGGACTTAAGATAAATTAGCCAAAAAATGGATTGGATGATACCAAATATAGGGCTATGATTGGGAATCTGCTATATGCGGCAAGACTGACCCGCCCGGATATTGCCTTCGCCGTCAATTATTTATCACGTTTTCAGGCATCCTCCAATAATGAAATAAAAAATTACGTCCGCCGTATTATTAGATACCTTAAAACTACAAGGGACTTCTCTCAGGTCTTCCACTCTGACCAAACATAAATTAAAGCTTTTGTCGATGCGTCGTATGCACCGGACATAGACGATTCACCCATTGATATAAATAACCTGGAGAAAGGGTGCTCCACAACTGGCTTCATAATATTTGTTAACGGAGACTTGTTAAATTGGGCTGTTCATCTGTAAAATACGGTTGCAACTTCATCGACTGCAGCCGAATTAATTGCATTGAATGATGCACTAGACGATATATACGTGATCTAGAGACTTACTGAGAGTGTTTTCTCTGTAACCAACCCAGTGCAAGTCTATGAGGACAATATATCTGCGTCCTGTATTGCATCTGGGGGAGGCCAGAAACGCTCCAGGTCCCTTGCGATCAAATGTTACGCAGTGTTGGAAGCTTTCCATTAAAAATTAATAAGTTTTAATGATATTAGGTCACCTGATCAAGTTGCTGATATATTAACTAAAGCACTTGATCGGAAAACATTCCAAAATATCGTTATGAGAATCCACTGAACAAGTCAACTTTTCGGCCAATAGTCTTAATTGACATAACCCTCAAAATTTTTGATATTTGGTTTTGGACTGCGGATGGGCGTTGGTCTTTTAGTGCCTGTTGTAAACCGAGCGGTCCATATGTTGTTTCACAATTCACATCACAATATTCAATACATTCCCCGTCGCTGCTCTGCCTCTCTTACTGGCATCAGCATCCCCCAACAAATACAATTGATTCCCACAATAGCATATTTACCTAAACCCCACACAACTAATTATAAGGACATATACATAATGATATTATCTCTCCACAGCTGACAATAAGGAGATATTGATCTCTCCAACCTGCCTTTTATATATATATTTTCAAATTAAAATCACACAATATTTATAAGACGTGACACTATAACAGAAGGTTAAATGTATACCTCATGTTAATAATTACACGATATATTTAATATAAAACAATTGATATATAAATCCACACACATTTTAATTGTACATCATAATACTAGTCAACGACATACCTAATATTTTTACCATTTTATATATATATCAATTTTATATGACATTTATATGTAACAATTTTGACTGCTATTGCTTATTTTCATTTTTTATTTTATTTTTAAATACATACACTGTGTGACACATTTTTTACTTATATGTTCGTTTGTCCGTTTTGAATCGCAGGGGGGTGTTGGGATACGATTCCCTCACTACCTCACGAACACATAACATTACATTGACTAACACTGTACGTAACATGTTATTACATTTATTCGTTTTACATATGGCGACACTGATTGCCAACACAATATTCTTGCCGCCACTGCTCGACGGAGAATGTTCTCCGCTTGTCAGTTGTTGTACTAACGTCGATAATAAATCTTTTTTTAAGATGGAAGTACTTGCTTATCTTTTCTGTGTAAAGTGATCAGAACTCACCTCAATAAATTGTGTACGACACCGTCGTTCACAATACTCAAGGGGGATGAGGTCTCAGTCTTTCCCAGTCTCCCTTCCGTGTAGAAGTCATTGGGGGATTGTTTCTCTGTTTGTTTGATTTATTATTATTATTATTTTTTTGTTTGTTGTATTAGTAGGTTTGTTGTGTGATGGTTAATATGTTTGTTGTTTGTGAATTGTTTATTGATATTGTAAGAAAAAAATAATAAAACGTACAAATTATGAAATCGTTTATTACATGTACGAAAATAACAATATTTAATAATTATACAAACAATAATACGTATATGTGGGTGTGTGTATTAGTGTACACGACACCACACAAATACCAAATCTGGTCGGTTGTGTGTCTACGTAGTAGTATGTGTGGGGGCCGAGCCCAGTAAACAATTAAGCTGCACAGACGAAATGTACAGCTGTGAGCACAAAAAGGTAGTTTGTGGGTTTTACCCCACTGGCCTGCTAGGTGATCGACGAGTGTGTAATACACACTCGTTTGTCATTGACCACCCGTCGCCACAGTATATAATTCTTAGGAACGTTTGTTATCACATCGTTTGAGCAAAGGTTTAATTTGACTTTAATGAACATTTATTTGTTAAATTTATTTAATATATTGGTAAATGTTGAGATCTGCCTTCTTCACCTGTTGTTTGAAGGTCTATTATCACAGTTAGTTTCTTGTTTGAAGGTCTATAATCACAGTTAGTTTCTTGTATGGAGATTTTTGTTCGGTTTTGTGTTCATGATTTTATTTTATTCTGGTTTGTCTTTTACGCTCGGGTATATTTGCGATTCTGTAAAAAGAATAAAATGTATTATTTTCATATATTAATTGTTTGTTAATAAACACGTCAACTGCATAATTTTTCTTTCTGTGAGGATAAAAGATGGTTGGCTAGTGTTTATATTTGTTGGTTTGTTACATGTCACCTGCTTCTCCAATCTTTATATTGGTTTCACAGTGGGTCCTTTGGTTGCAAACTTAGTTTGTTTCGTTTAAAGTTTACCTAAAGTAGATTCTCCTAAAGACGGTTTGGGCTACGAATTATTTATGATAATTCGTAGATGTTATGTTTTTTGTGCCACTATTCTTATAGGTTTGTGTTTTAGGGTGTCTGTTGAATTTAATTCTAATAGTGCGAGGTATTTAAGGGGTCTGGTGGTGAGTGTTCCGTTTGGAAACATAATGGAAGCTGATCTTATAATCTGGTCTGATGATTTATGTAATTCTTTAATTACTGCGAGTTGTGGTTTGTTAGGTGTAGATGCAACGTCAATGACGTGTACTAGGTCTCCAATTTTTGGTGTATCGTCATTTGTGCGATAATTGTTTGGTATTGGTTGTGGTTGTTTGTCCCTAAGATAGGTGAGGTAGTTTTGTTTCCATTGTATCCATAGGTTTTTTAGGTATGTTCGGTCCATTTTCCATATGTGTTGTAGATGTTTTTCTGTTGATGTGTGGTTGACGTCTGGTTTGTCTGATTGTAGTATTGTATGTTGGAAGTTTGCGTGAAGAAAGTTGGCTGATGTAAGGTATGAATATGTTGATGTTTCTGATTCTGGGCATAAGGGTCTTTCGTTTATCATTATTTGTAATTGTTTGATAGTAATGTGAAATGTGTGTATGTATATGGGGTGGTGTCCTACTGTCTTATAGTAAGATTGTTTGATAATGCCTATTAGGTGTTTGTAAGTGCCTCCATACCATGGGGCTTTGGCTGGTATAAATTTCCATTGTATGTGATTTTTGTAGAGGTAATTTTGTACTTTATTGTTATTTGTTATGTTGTTCCAGAAGTTTGTTATATTTGTGTTGATGACTCTCAATTGTGCTGCGTTATCTGACAGTATTAGTTTTGGTGTTCCTCTGTCTGCGAAAAATGAGTGAAATGCGCAACATATTTCCTCTGTTTGTAAGGATGTAATGGGTATTAGATATACTGCTTGTATGGTGAGACATGTGAATATAAGAATCCATCTTTTTGATGGTGTTGTTGATGGTGAGATCTGTTGTGGTTGTTTGCTTGTTGTTATTTTATTGTATGTATAGAATGGGCCGAATATATCGACACCAGTATGTGTAAATGGGTGATCATTTTTGTCGAGTCTGAAGTCTGGTATGGTCAAAAAAGGTGGTTGTTTGAGGGTTTATTCCAATGGATTTTACATTAATAACAATTTTTTCAAATTGTAGAGATGACTAGTTTGTTGATGGTTGGAGTGAAAAAGTTTTTTCTGAATTTTGCGACTGTGTATCTGGTTCCACTATGGTAGCCTTTTTCGTGTATGTATAGTATAATTAATTTAGTTAAGTATGCATTTGGGGGTAAGAGGTATGGGGAATAGGTTCATGTGTGTAATGTATGTAGTGGTAGGTAATTATGTAATCTGAGCATATCATCGTTATCTAGTTTTATATGGAATTTTTTCAATATTGCGTATGGGGGTGGGTTTGTTTGTTGTAATTGTTGAAAGATGAGTTTGCAATATTTCTTTTGCTCTGCCTTGATAAAAATGGTTAATATTTGAAAGAATTGGTAGTTTGTGTGAAGGTATGGTATTGTGTAAGGTTTCTTTTGGGTTATTTTTTGTCTCAATTGTTTCAATGCTTTTATCGTAATTTGGAAGGTTTTAATTAGTTTTTGTAGTGAGGAGAATTTAGTAATATCTAAATTGAATGGTGTTAAATTGTTTCCATATATATAGGTTGTGGGTGTGTGGGTATTTGAGGTAGCGGCGTTTGTAATTATTTCTTCATGATCTATCATTTCTTCGTTGTTTAATTGTGGGTGTGAACATTGTCGTTGAGGTGTGTTGATTATTTTTTCATGGTCTATGTCAAAATTTGTGTTGTCACTGTTTATTTGTGGTATTTGTTCATAATATTGAATTTTGTATTTTTTGGATTGTGTTTGTCTGTGTTTATGTGTGTATGTATGGTCGTTGTATGTATTGTTTAGTATTGTTTCGTTAATATATGGTTGGGCATAGTCGTGTAAGGATTCTGCTATGGTGCAAAAGGTTTGTTCATGCTGTTCCTCTTTTTTTTATTTCTAAGTTTTCGCCTTTTAGTGTGTGTAGATCTGTTTGTGGCCATTCTGTTCTTTCTTGAGTTAGCCATTCTGGTCCAGTGAACCATTTTGATTGTGTTAAGGAAGTTAGGTTTGCTCCTCTTGAACCTATCTCCGCTGGGTTTTCTTTAGTTGGTACATATTAGTATGTGATGTTTGGAATTGTTATTATTTCTTTGACTCTGTTTTGTGTAAAGGGGGTAGGATTTTTCTTTGTGTAAGCCATATGAGTACGCATTTGCTGTCAGACCATAGAAAAGATTGTTTGTCACGTGGTATGTGTAATGTTTCTCTAAGAAATTTTATTAATCTTGCTCCTAGTAATGCAGCTATTAATTCTAATTTCGGTATTGTATGTGTTTTTGCTGGGGTTAGTCTGCATTTGCTTATTAAGAATCTTAATATGTGTATATTGTCTGTTTTGTATCTTAAATATGCTATTGCGGACTATGCTATTGCAGAGGCATCTACAAATATGTTAATTTCTGCTTGTTTTGGTACAAATGGTTTTTGAAAAAACTTTCTTTGGAAACATATGTCGTTACATTTGCTTATGTCTGTTATAATGTTTTCTGCTATTGGGATTAAAGAAGTTGGTAATGGTGTGTCCCATTCTTGTTTGTGGTTCCATAAGGTTTGTACGAAAGCTTTTGCTGGAACCAGTAATGGTGCGAACCAACCTAATGGATTGAACATTGCTGAGAAATTACTGATGAAAGTTCTTTTGGTATGTTGGTCTGGTGTTTTAATCTTGGGTTGTAAGTAAAGTATGTCATTAATGTAATCCCATTGAATTCCTAATATCTTAACAGGGGGATTTTGAATTGCATTTTTTGCAGTAAATAATGATCGTAAATTTTCATAATTTGTTGCCCATTGTGCTAGTTCCATAGAGATGTCATTTAATGTTTTGTTTGATGCGTTATATAATTTTACTGCTTGTTCGTGTGTTGGTACTGATGTAATTAGATTGTCTACGTAAAAGTTGTTTGTTAATATGTTGTAGAATTGTGGGTTTGTAGTTTGGAAGTGATAGAGTAATGTTGCTGCTAGTAGGAATGGTGATGCTATGACTCCAAAGGGTACTCTTTTGAATCTGATGATTATAAGATTGTTGTTTGTCAATGGTTTATTTGGGTCTTTGAGCCATAAAAATCTTGTGACATCTCAGTCTGATGGATTTAGTTCTAGTTGTAGAAATGATTTTCTGATGTCTGCACTTATGTCGATTGGGTTTAATCTGAATGTTATAAATAGATTGACTAGGTCTGTGAGAAGTTTTAGTCCTTTATGTATGCAGTTGTTCATTGAGTGGTTTGCTTTTTTAGTTTTCGCTGATCCATCAAAGACTATTCTGATCGGGTGTGTAAGTTTAGTTGGGTCTATTAATCCGTGATGTGCTAAGTAGTGGACTGGTTCTGTTGAATGTTTGTTGTCGAATATTTCTATTATATCGTTTTTGAATAGTTCTTGAAAGTATGCGTCGTATTTTTTGAAAAAATCGGGTGAAGTGCGCATATGTGGTATTTGGCTTTTAAGTTTACTAAATGCTAAAGAGTAGTTGTCTGGTAATGGGAATGGGTATACTTTCCATGGCCATCGAACTTGGTATCTGCCATTTACTAGTTTTATGTTTTTGTAAAATAGTTCTATTCGCTTTTTGTTCTTCTTGTTCTATTGTTAGGTCTGGTGTTGTGATCCCTATTGTTTCTAGTTTCCATAGGTTTTTGGTTTTCTATGTCTGGTTCTGATGAAAAATATGTATGTTCATTTTGGGTTGGTTGTTCGTTATCTGTTAATTGTCAGGTTATGTGAAATCCGAAGTTTGTTTCAATTAATTGTATTGATGGTGATATGTGTGTAATCGATTTAATGAATTGCCACATATATTCGTTTCCGAGTAATATATGTGTAAGAATATGTATTCACATTCTTAAAATAACCACAGTTTCTGTCTGTGTTTCGCACTCGCTGATATAGTGAGTTGCAGAGATCTCTCTCATATATATATTAGATTTGTATTATATTCATCTATTGATGGATTTTAAGTATGGAAAGATGAAAGATGTGTCTACATGATTCTTCATTATTTTCTAAAGAGCTTACATATGTATTTTTGATGTTGTTTTCAATGTTTGTGCAAAAGGTAAGTCTTTGCATTTTGGGTATGTTCGTTTGATTTCTGTTATGTTTTGAGTATCTAGTTTGTTTGATATGTTTTCTACTGTTCTGGCTATTATGTTTGAGAATTTTTGTGTGGTATGTTCTATTTCAAAGGTGATGATGTTTGTATGGAATGTTTGTGTTGTTTGATTTTGTATTCCTGTTAATTTTAGAGAATGTGTGCCTATAATTGGTAGTTGAAGTGTTTGTATAGCAATGCTTTCTAATATGTATGTTTTAGTGCTTCCTGAATCGAAGAATGCATTTATTGGATGGGTTTGTAGCATTTGTGGGATACGTATGTTTGTGCAGAATGTGAGAAATTTGTTATTTGTGGATAGGATTGTAAATAGGTTTAACTTACTTAGTATTGGAGATTGGAGAACTGTTTCTTCGATTTGCGTTGATGTTGATATGGTTTGTTTGGGTATCGTTGTATTAGTCTCTGTAATAGGATGGTGTCTGTTTTTGTGGTTCTGGAGGTGCTGGAAAGAAATTAAATCATCATTAATATCTTGTTCTATGTGTGTGTTTATATCGCTTTCTTCTTGCTTACGTGGTGGAAATTTGATTTGTAGTTCTATGACTTTTTCTAGATAGAGGTTTGCTTCAAATTTTGTTAATGGGTATGTGATTCTGGGGCATAATGCTGAATGGTGTGCGCTGGTTCGTTGACACTGGAAGCCCATGCATCTTCGTTGTGGTTGGTTACAGTGGTCTGCTGTTGCTAAGATTCCGCATTTAGTGCATAAATTGTACTGTCTGAAGTATGTACGTCTGTTTTCGAGCGTGTTGTAATTTTTGTGACAGCAGACGTAGCTCCAATGTGGGCCTATGCAGAACATACATCTCTGTTTTGTTGGTACTGCCGGGAATCTGTAGAGTTGCTCTGGAATGCTGGTATCTGGGTCTGTTTTTGAGTGGTATGCTAGAACAGAGAAATCATCTATGTCGTTACCTATATATTGTTCTGGCGAAGGTTTACCTTGGTCAGTATTCGTATGAAAATTAGGGCTGCTTTTAAGCTGCACTGGAGTTTCTGTTGCATTTTTATTATTGTTATTGGGTTTGTTGTATTGTGGTTTATTGTACTGACGTCTGTTAGGGTTGTTATATATGTTCTGTCTCTGTAGTATGTATTGTTTTGTTGTTGTGTTTCTTGTGCTCTGTATACTTCTTTTGTTATGTCTTGTTTTTCTGTTAGGTCTCTTGTTTTGATTTCTTGGTATACTGCTTCTAAGACTGCTTTTGAGTTTGGTTTAGATATGTCTATCCTGTTGGAGTATGAATTTCTTGGAAAAATTCTTAGTAATGTTGGGAAGGTGAGATCGTCTGTTAGTTCTGGTACAAAATCATGTATTGTGTCTAGTAGCATGCATGTTTTATCGTATGCAGTGCGTAAACCTTCTTTTGTGTTTTGTGCTAAAGGTATGTTATTTAGGGTTTGCCATAGTTCTGATTGTAGTCTGGATTCATCACCAAATTCATCATGTAAATATTGTAATCTTCTGAAGTAGCCTTGTTTGTTATGGCCTAATGTTGTTGGTCTTTGTTTGATGTTGTCAGGCGTAGCGTCTTCTAATATTTTGCATTTTTGTGGCATTATGATATCTTCTCGTATGTGTATGTATTTCATGAATGATGTTATGAAATCTGGGTATGATATACGTTTGCCATTAAATTTCAGTAGTTTGTATTTTGGTGTTTTGAGGAAACATGATTGGGTTAATGTGTTTGATCCAATGGGTATTTCCCAAACTTTTGGTATGTGAAGTGTGTTCTTTTGTAATGTTGAGTTCTGTATGTTGTTTGGATATTCTTGTTTGTTGTTGTTCTGAATTGTTTGTTCCGTTATTATTCCTGTCGGTTGATTTAAAATAGTGTTTGTAGGTTGTTTATTTGGAGTTTGTATGTGTGTATTGGTTATTATGGCGCGTCTTTGCATTATTATGTTCGTATCTGTGTTAGTGTTTCTTCTTGTGGGTGTTAAGTCAAGTGGTGTTGTTTCATCTGTTATGTTCCGTGGTTTTCGATTTTTTTGTTTCTATAGTTGGTGTTTGTGGTGTTTGATCGTCTTTGTAAGTCCATTTCGATGATCGTTTTCTTATCGGTGTTTGTTCAAGAGTTATTATGGGAATATCTGGATTATTACCTGGAGGTGTTGCGGGTCTGTATCTGTCCTCTGAGCCTGATCGGTAGTGTCCAGTGGATCGAGGACTTTGCATTTCCTCGCTGGATGTTTGTGATATTGTTCTTTGGCGTTTGCTTGGTGAGTTAGTGACATTTGTTTCGCAGTAAATTTCAAGGGGTTGTTTGGTCTGTAAATATTGTTGAGTGGTTTGTTGTTGTATTTTTCTTGAGGTTTGTAGTTCTTTGAATTCGTTGTGAAGTTTAGTAATTTGTATTGTAAGTTCTTCTTTGATATCGTATATTTTTTGATAAAATTGTGTGTCGGTGTCTGTAGATAGGTTGTCCAGGTCTGTTAATTGAAATTGAAGTACGCTTAGAAAAATGCGTACGTCTGCAGGTTGGTATACTGCTACATTATACGTTTTGACTTGTTGGATTTTGTCTTCAGCTCTTGCCATTGATATTTCGATGTTAGTGCGTTGGGGACTTTTAAATGTTTGCTGTGTAAATTGAGGGTTTGTTGTAGTATAGTAGGTTTATTTTTGTGTTTCATGTATTGGTTGGGTTTGTGTAATGTTGGGAATAGGTAATATCCCTTGTGTTACGTGTGGTATATTAGATGTTGTTAGTAATGCCGTTGTAGTGGGTCTGTATCTCAATACCTGTTGGTTATCTGTAAATGTTATTGATAAGTACGTCAGTTGAGAGATCGGTTTTGTTAGTGTGTGTATCGAGATAGTTGGTAAAGTTATTGTAATTGATTTTGTTACTGGTATGGGTTTGTTGGGTTCTGATGTTAATCCTGATGGGTTTGTTTGATTTACTGCAGTTTGTTGTGGGTTTGATGTCGTTGTTGTTAAGTTTCGTGTGAGCGGTGATGGATGCTGCCTGGGCTGTTCTGGAATACGTAGAGGTGATGGGTGTGCATCTTCATCTGGATTTTTATTTTCATGCTGTAGGTTTGATGGTTCTGTGGTTTTCTGTTTCTTCTTCCCCATTGCTGGATCTGTGAAATGAATGTTTTGTTAATATACAACGTCGATTTATATGTTGCGCACGTAGAGTTTGGTCTAGCTTATTATATTTATCTCACTTGTTTATATATAAGTTCTATGAATATGTTTTGTAATAAAAGTTCACTGTATTTATTGTGTTTGATTACTTACGTCTGTTTTGTTCCGTGATGTCCGTTGTGGACATGCGTTTGCGTTGTTTGGTGGTCGTCTGTATCTTCTTTATTTAGCACTCCCTTATCGCAACCGAACACTTCTTAAACACAAATATACAACTTCACTTAAATAATAAAATAAATTGATTTCTGAGGACCGTATTTGCTCTGTTACCATTAGTGAGACAAATATAAAAGAACGTGGTTTTCACGTTTGTCGCCATTAACCGAATGACGTTGTTCGTTATTTCTTGTAACAAACTTGTCCGTGTTGTCTGTGTTTGTGTAAGTTGGTAACGTTTTGATAGGTCTTTTCTACTGACGTCATTGAGTTGATCAATGATGTCATTGAGATAACGATATTGTATCACATTATTGTTATCAAATCGTGAAGTAAGCAGTGAAAGAACGATATTCTTTTAAGTTTCACTACGTTTTTGTACTTTCACTTATCACCAAAGGTCATTTTTCATAAAAAGAACGCCTGTTAACAGTGGCTTCAGCAGTGTTTCATTTAACCTTATGTATTTCTTATCAGTTCTAGCAGTCCATTAAGCTATATAGTCAAAGACTATACATAACTTGTGATTACTAGTGATGCCAAAAATAACGATACGTATCAATACGTATCAATATTTGTTTGAAAATATTGATATTTCAAGTATCGATACTTTCCCTTCTATATTGATATTCATTTGAAATTTTGAATTGGAAATTGGGAGTGGGAATTGAACTTTTTATAAAATGAAAACTGTCCTGTATTTTGTCAATCGTCAGTTTTATAATTTTTGAATCGTGAATAAATAATGATAATATTCAGCGTCTTGTTTCTAAATCCTACTTCCCCTTCCTCTTTTTTCAAATTTATCACTAAATATAGAGGATGAGGACCGATGAAGACACAAATTAGTAAATAAAATAAAGTATTGATCGAAGTAGCATCCAATCTGCGTGTATATTTTGTAACAGTTACATAATTTAAATATAAGTACAGGTTGAGTGAGATAAACAAATATGTACGGAGGTGGACGAGTGAGTGGCGGAGATGGTAATACAGTGTAGCCGCGAACAGAGATATAAAATATGTATTAAAGTAATCGTGTGTTTGCGGGAGTGAGAGGGGAGAAGGATTGGTGGTCTCAACACCCCCTACAATCTTTTGAACTGATCACAACTGCAGGTGTTTAAAAGTTGTTTACATTTTTATATAGTGTATTTATTTAAATTATTAATTAAAAAAAAAAATTGTATATAATTTGTAAAAATAAAAAATGAATATGAAGGATTAGTAAAATAAAAAATGGTAAAAGGTGTATGTAAAAAAAATGGTAACTATATTAGATGTATAAGGTAAGTATAAGTTTATATTAATAGTAGGTACAAAATAAATTAATTAATAACCTGCATTTTTTTTTGTTTTTTAGGTATTTAAAGATTGAACAGCATGCTTTATAAATGGTAAGTATAAGTAATATGCATTTATTAATTTTAATTGTTTTGATGCATATGATTAATATAAAATTTTGGTGTTTCAGGTTTGGATCTGGTATAGGAGTTGACGAGTTAAGAATCAAGATTTGGAGATTCAAGGATTTTATGGGTTTAAGGATATACGCTGTTTATTGGATAGAGTCTTGATAATTAAATCAGCTAATTAGTCCTCAGTAGCTATATGACAAAATTCGAAGATTTTATCTTGATAGGCCTGAGCAAGGCCATAACATTTGATCATTAGCGCTTGGAGATGCTTTTGACCTCCTCCTGAAATGACATGTATAACAGAAATGTTATCTTTGTAAACTGTTACAGGAGAATCAAGAGAAAAGAATTCACAATTGAGGAGCTAAGCTACTTCAATATCCTCAAATGAGTCATGTAGGGCGATTAATTTGGCTGCTGTGGATGAAGATGCGTGAATGTTTTGGCGATGAACACCCCAATTTACAAGGTCACCATACATAGTAATAAGATAACCTGTTATGGATTTTCCTTTTTCTAATTCTGACATTTTGATAGGTTTGTCATCAATGTCTGGGCCGTAAGATGCATCAACATATGCAGAGATTCCTTCGGAATTTGATCCATAGACAAGTGCAAGATCAATTGTGGATTTCAGATATCTTATGATGCAACGTACATGATTTTTCTTTATATCATCGGAGCAGTTCTGGAATCTAGAAAGGTAATTAACCAAAAATGATATATCTGGCTTAGTGCCTCTAGATATGTATAATAGTGCACCGATCATGGATCTATATTATTTGTTATCTATGCTTCTGTTTTACTCAACTTTAAGCCAGTCTCCATAGGTGTTTCAGAAGGATTAGAATCACATAATTTGAATTTTTGGAGTATCTTTTGAATCTGTTGTTCTTGTGTGAGTTTTATAATTTGTGATTCTCTGTTTCTTTCAATTTCAAAATCTACAAAGTGAGTTGGATTATTTATTACCTTCATAGTGAAACGAGTTTCAAAATGGTTTGTGGTTTCTTGAATCCATTCAGGGTGGTTGTTTTTGAGAAGAATGTCATCTACGTAAATTATCATGAATGCAATGCCATCAGAATCATCTTTATATGTGTAGACACATCTGTCGATCTTAGATTTTGGAAAATTGGAGTTTGAAAGATGAGTATCCAGTAACTCAATCCAATTTTTGCTTGAAGTTTTTAGACCATATATGGATTTTTATAATTTAAGTAATTTTGTTTTGTCAACTTTGCAACCTAGTGGAATGTTGAGGTAGATGTCATTTTTAATTTTGGAATTTAGATAGGCTGTTTTGACATCATATTGCACTAACTGCAAGTTTAACATATTGGTTACAGATTAAAGGCATCTGATCAACCATAGTTTTCCTACAGGTGCATAGGTTTTGGTCATAGTGTATTCGGATTGATCCATGAATCCCTTAGCTACAAGTCTGGCCTTTGGGCACATTATTCCTCTTTTATTGGCTTTGGCTGTGAAAATCCAGCGCGCATCAATGGGTTTTACATTAGGTGGACGATCAACAATTTTCCAAACTTGGAAGTTGGACATAGATTGCAGTTCATCATCAACAGCCTTTAGCCACTCTTTTTTGAGAGGATTTTGATAAATGTCAGTAAATTTTACTGGCATACAATCTCCTAGAAATTGAGGGTTTTTGACTGAGGCTTGTTTTAATACAATGACCCTATATATAGCCTCTATTTTTTCTTCTAATGGTTTGACTTGTAATTCCTCTTGTTTATTAGTAAAATTGACTAATTTTTTTGTCTCATCGAACTTGATGTAAGAGGATTTGTAAGATTTCATTTTAATGGGGTCAAGAACTTGGTAACCTACATTTGAAAATCCAACAAATATCGTTTTCATAGTTTGGGGTAAGAATTTTGGGTCAGGGTGCTCTTCTTTGTTCTTCTTAGCTTTGACTGCAGATTGCTGTCTTTGTTCAATGGGAACATGTTTGTAAGCAATTACAACCAAAACTCGAAGATGGGAAATGTTGGGTTTAGTCCCATACAATTTTTCATAGGGGGTAATATTTCCTATATTGATGCGGGTTGGGCTTCTGTTAATTATGTGTGTGGCAGCTAATACTATTGTTGACCATAATTTAAAATCTATTTTGGCGTCATGCAGTATGGCTCTGACTCGATCAAGTGGAGTGTGGTTTGGCCTTTCAGCTATGGCGTTTAATTCAGGGGTATATGCCACACCATCATCAAGGGTAATTCCTTTTTTGGAGCAAAATTGCTTCATTTTTGAGTTGGAATATTCTTTGGCTTGATCAGTTCTGAGGACTGATTTGGGATAATTTGGGAATTTTGTATTAAATGATAGATAATACTCCTTAAATTTATCAAAAGCCTGAGATTTTCTATGAATAGGGATTGCAAGAGTATATTTGGAGTAATGATCTATGAAGGTTATTATAAAATTTTCTCCATTGTACGCATCTTGAAAAGGTCCCATGATGTCCGATGAGACTACTTCCATTCTCGTAGTTGGTCTTGTTCTCACACCATTGTGACCAAGTTGGGTGGATTTGGCTTTTATAAAAATCTCGCATGTGGCAAAATTGTCATCTTTAAATACCAGAAAATACCATATTTTGGGGCATACCTACTACTACTTTCAATAAGACCTTAAGGCTTTTGCCACTCAAATGACCTAAGCTTCTATGCCAAAGAGTTTTTGTTTTATTTATATTTTTTTTGTGCTTTCTGTTTATACCAACACTTTCACGGGCTATTTCTTCCTCAGATTTGGTATAAACCTCCTGGGAGGCTGTTTTCACTACAGCATCTTATAAATTTTAGTTATTATCAATGTTTTCCTGTTCACTTTGTGGATTATCAATTTCTTCCTCATTTTGATTTTTGAAATTTTGGTTATGATCATCTATATGATCATCTTGAACTGTGTTAGGTTGAGGAACAGGCATGCATACAAGCTCCTGATAGACTTTTTCTTCTTCCACAATCTCATAATCAATATAATACATAGAACCTCTCTTTGGAGAAGTTATGGTGATTTCACCAGTTTGTTTATTGATGATGTCTGCGTGATATGTGTCAGTGATTATCTTAAATATACCTGATTCTATAATTTTAGCTCCTGACCAAATTTCAAGGCTTAAATCTGGATCATAATAGACTTCCTTAAGGTGTATTGTGGAAAATTCTGCCTTGGAATTGCAGACATTCACATACATGGATTCAACATGTGTAGGATTTACAAAGACTCCTTTTTTGGCACAAAGTCCTTTTTGAGTATTGCCTACTTTACGAATGTTTCTCAATTTTGAAAGGTTATTGACCATGTGAGTGTCAGCTCCATTATCTAATAACATAGTATGTAAGTGGTTCCTTTGGGGTTTGGATTTTGATACTATGGGGGGGGGGGTAGGCCATTGGAATTATTCATCAATGTCTTCAAAACTTAAGTGATTAAGATTTGAGTGAAGCATCATTGAATATTTTACATGAAAATTTGATTTATCATGGGATTTATTTTGGGAATTTGTGTTGGTGGAATTTTGCTGTTTCGAACTACTATTTTGATTAGGGGATTGAGGAGTGTTACTTGAGTTAGATTTCTCAATTGGGCATGTTCTTGACATGTGTCCCTTTTTGTTACATCTAAAGCAAATTACATCCATTTGGGTGACATTATCCTTTGGAGGATAATTATTTGATGTTTCTTGGCTGTTGTTGTGATTGTTTAAGTAACTGGTAGTTTTGTAATTTGAATTTGAATTATTAGAGTTGCTAATGTTGTTTCGAAAATACTGAAAATTTCTTCTATTATTCATAGGCTGATAAGAAGGCTTGGGCTGATCAAACCTGGGAAAAGTTTTGTTAGAATATTCAATTCGATCACATTTTTCTAAGATAATTTTTATGAGTCTAACAGTAGTTCATTTTTCGGGTTCTAGTTGTCAAAATTCAGTGAAGACAGTATCAAATTTTTCTGGTAATGACATCATAAGTTGGTCTATTATCGTCTGCTTCAGAACGGGGGTAATTAGCATCACGTAGTTCCTCCATAATTGTAGAAAAATATTCTAGAAATCTATGGATGGTACCTCTCCTAGGGTCTTAGTGGAGGGACTGAAATTTAGATTTTAGAACCATGATGTTTGTTGGAGGTTGGTTTCTATATCGGGCATCAAGAATTTCAAAATTTGAGAAACAACATCACAAGTTTCGACATCATGTAATATGCGCTTATCAAGTCTTTCAAAAATGTGGGCTTTTGTCCTCTCTTGAGTTTGGAAGAATTTTAGCCATTTCAATGTGAGCCTTTCTTCAGAAGTAGTATTGTGGAATGACAGCCTTTACCGATAAGGGTGCTAATGATGGTTGCACACCATCCCTCGTAGCCATTACCACAGAAAATATTTGAGACTTGATCATTAGATTCAGTGTTCATTATGGATGAAGTGACTGAATGAAATTAATTACAAAAAATTGCCGCAAGAAAAGGATTGCTATCCCTGTGTTTACCAAACAGTGTAAATAGTAACGATAGTATATAGTTTTGTCCTTGTGTGTTTTCCAAGTAGGTCCACACTAGGCACGAGAGAACACACGTTAAAGTTGCAATCAAACACTTTCCTCAGATAAAAAAAAAAAAAAAAATAAACAATACTTTTACAACCCAAAATAATTTGCAATAAATTCAATAAAATGAATGATTAAATATATATATATATATGATGATGCGAGATTAATTACCGAATGACCTGTAGAAAGAAAGGTTTCGATCTTTTTCTGTAAACCAAATTTTAGAATGAGAAAAAAAAATTAAAAGATGGATATAGGTAAAAAAAATAAGTATTCGAGAGGATTTAATAAAATTTTAAAATGACTAGATATAATAATAATCCAATCGAGTAATTAGAGTAAATTCAATTAATAAAAAAATTAAGGTGATAGAAAAAAAATATTAATGGGAAAAGAAATAATTTGAGAAAATGAATTATTTCGTATGAAATGAATTATTAAAATTGTTTCGTATTTCAAATCGTGTTTGTAGATGAGAGAAAAAAAATTTATTGTATATTTAAATATTATATGAAAATAATTTGACAAAGTAAAGGTGACAAAGTTGTGCAATTGCAAAATTTTACAAGTTGTTGCAAAATGGTGGTTCAAATATGAAAACCTCACTAATGTATTTTATGAATGAACGTAGATAAGAAAGTAGTTGATAAGATTATGTATCTTAAACATAATGTTCGTTTTTGGTAATAAATAATAAAATAAAATCAATAAAATGATAATGATAATAAATATTCCATTATATTTTATTAATTTTTTTCCTCTCCAATTTCTTATTTTTAGTATTTTAAATTCAGTCAGGAATGGAGACAAATACTGAAGTGAGTTAAAATTCTACTGCTTAGTTTACCCTAAAATTTAGAACCAAACTATATAACTCTATTCTTTACAAACAAACTACTTGTTGAGAAGAAATAATCTGTTTTCTCAATACAACGGAATTTTAAATTAAATTTTGGTGTTTTCCACTAATTATAAAGGTTTTATTTTAATCATTTTATACGTAACCAATATTATTAACCCTTTACCAGACCTTTAAAACAGGAAAATATGAAAATAACTTTGAAAAAAAGTACATGGTGAAAAACTATGGATAGTTATCGATAAGTGAAAACTCCAATAACTTGCATGACTACCATTCAGAAATTCACCCCTGATTCCTCCCATAAAAACGGTTGATGGTGGTTGTCACACTTACCACATTCAACAATTCACCTCGGTTGACGGTGGGTGTGGAGTGGACAACCATCATTCTGGTCCAGAGATGGTTCACATTGTCACCCCAGGTTGATGAAATTGGTTGTCAATTTTAAATTTTGGAAAAATTAATTTCTTATCACATGGGATATTTTGTTTATTACACATATTACACACAAATTTATATTTTACCCATTAAATATATTGAAAATTTTATTTAAAAAATTATTAGAAAATTTTTAAATGTTTAGTTATGAGTGACAGTGAATTTTATTATAAGTTATTAAGAGATGGATGGGTGTTTAAAAATTATAGTGACTGCCATTGTGCGAAGTACTGTGAAATTTTATGAAGACTTCCTTCTTTCATCATCTGAAGCAGGTAAATGCATTATGATTAGTAGGTAATAATATGGGTTTTATTTATGAATTAATAAGATTTTTTGTATTTATATAGATGATGAAGATTCCTCAAATAAGGAGCATCACAGGAGACAAAGAAAGAGGAAACAAACTGCTGCCTAGAGGGCTTATTCCTGAACTACTTACTTGGCCAATGCGGCATAGCACAATTTAGACGCACTTGGCTTACATCTGAGTTAAAGAAAGGGTATTCTGTAAAATCTTAACTTCTATTATCACTTCACTCAACTTCACTAACTTCATTAAATTTGAAATAGATTGGATTGATTAATGATTATATTCACAGATCTGTATTTTACTTTCCTTCGATTCTCTTCTAAAATTCTATAAAAATCAAGTTATTGTAAGTAATTACAAAATCACCATTTGTTGTGGACAGCTGAAATTTCTCCAACTCATTTACAAATTCTCTTTGATTTGTCGCCGTTAAATTATCAGGATTCAGCGAAAAATCAAAGAGAATTCATCTACAAATTCTCTTTTATTCGTCGCTGTTAAATTAATAATTATTCGTCACTGTTAAATTGATTGGGATTCGTTGCCATTAAATTAATCAGTATTCGTCGCCGATAAAATGATTAGGATTCAGCGACAAATCGAAAAGAATTCATACACGAATTCTCTTCGATTCGTCACTGTTAAATTAATTCAAACACTGACGATTTGATAAAACTAGTTAGGTACCCAGATACCCAATACTCAACAACATATTTGATAATAGCCAAAAGGAACAAAAATTCAGAAGATGCCACATTTTTGATGTGATGTAGAGGGCCATTTAACAATATTTCGTCCTTTAATCGACTGCTTTTTTCTAATTTTGTACTAAAATTAAAGTTTCAAAAAGCCGTAATTTGGGAACTAATGGATAGATTTGGAATCTGACTGAGATATAGATCCAAAGTATATACAAGCCAAATTTCATCCAGATCCGTGAAGAATAACCGCTAATTTAAACTAAAGAGCAGATTCCACCCATCTTCGAAGTAATTTAACGGTGAAGAATAGGAGAGAATTTGTATATGAATTCTCTTCGATTCGTCACCGTTAAATTAATTAGGATTAAGTGACAAGCGGATTTGCAATGAGCGGAAACGCTCATCGTATGTCCTTGGCCTTAGTTTGTATCTGCTTCAGCTTCAATCACATCTTCAACCAAGATATTGTTAAAATAAATTGATTGCATTCATTTCCTTGATAAAATTGAAATTTCAGTTGAAGAAAATAATTTGGGATAGTTAATTGAAATTAATTTTTTTCAAATTATTACAAAAAATCACATTTACAACTTTGATTCCTCTAATCATCAACAATTATGAGCATTTATCAACAAACTTTGGTAACAAACACTTCTAACGCTAAATAAGACACCAAATATCGGTTGCAATTGGCGTTGGTGGATGTGCCTAGATACAATCACTTACGCATGATAAGCTATTATGGAATACATAGCATAAGTCACATACACAATGGTACTAGTGCTGTTAAAAGATTGATTAATAATCGATTATAATCGATAAGCGGGGGCTCTCATTGATTATCGATAAGAAACATTGTGTAATCGATTATTAACGATTCGCCTCTTTCTATTACACTATTAAACTATTAAAGTATTAAATACCTAGTTGTAACGAATATAGACGAACATTTTTTAAAATGTCCGCCTATATTTTTACACAGACGAATTCATTCGTCTTATTTTTTTATTTTCTCACACTTTTTTTATTCTTCTTATTCTTTGTACAAACCTAATAGGAAATGGCATCGTCTGAATTCGATGAAAATTGTCTCTGTTACAAAAATACAATTATGGCTGACCTCAGCTAATGTCACACACGTGTAACTTAGTTGAAATATCTGTCTAATACTGGAAAACGTCAATTCTCCTTCTTTTTGGTGACAACCAATCGTAATAAACTAATCCCACCTGTTCTTACCATTTCTTCTTTTTACCATGTAAAAATTAAATTATAAAAACTCAAACTCTGAAGAACAAGATGTTCACTTCAATTTTAATTTTGTTCAGTTCTTCAATTTTGTTCACTTCAACTTTTAATTCTGTTCACTTCAATATTAATTTTGTTCACTTCATTAACTTTATGTAAATTCTTTAATTGTAGTCAACTCATTTGCTCAATTCTATTATTCTTGTGTTGTAAATGAAATTTATTATATTTTATAAAAAGATTTTCGTTGAAAATTAATTGAAGTCTTAATCTCTCAACAAAGTTAAGGTCGACTATAGTGAAGTGGATACCTAGTACATTCAAGTTTAATTTATAAAGTCTATTTTATTTTATTATAAATATTTATTTGTGGTTTTCCTCAAATAAATATTTCGTAAAGTGTCAACGTCAAAAATAGGAAACAAATTGTGAACCAACACCTGTTTCTGGCGTTACACTAGTGTCCACTACCTATTTGCCCTACCAAACAATATAAAATACAAATTACAAAAATAGAAAATACGAATTATCTCATCAATTTAATATTTATCGAACATGGCAACTGGCAAGTGTAAAAGAAACAGAAAGTAATCAAAATCAAATCAACAGAAATAACAAAACTTATAAACGAGTGTCTCTCCTTCAGCAAGACACTCGTTACAAAACAAAATGTTTGATTGTTTTTTTAAATTTTTTGAGGAATACTTACTTAATTGATTGTAATCGATTATAATCGATTATGGGCCACAAATAATCGATTTTTAATAGCACTAAATAGTACATCATGTGCGCAGTTCAGGAATAAGCCTCCAGATACCACGAATACTATCATTTGTTGAGTATACTGTACCAAAATTTACTGACACTGAATTTCAATCTCATTTTCAAGTATCAGTGAATGCGTTGGAATGGCTTTTAAATAAACTTTCATCGAAATTGGCCAGAAAACGGACAGTTGGTCGCCTAAGTACATGTCCAAGGAAGCAGTTACAGGCAGTACTATGGTTGTATGCAAATCCAGATAGTTTCAGGTAAAAATCTTTGGAAATAAAATATTTTTAAATTTTTAATTGATAATAATAACTTAAGTTATCGTTTTTTTGTGACAAATCTGTTGCATGTCAATTTGATTTATCAAAAGGAACATTACATGCCTGTTTCTTGCGTGTCTTACATGCTCTCAACTGTTTGGCTCCAACAATGTTTTTGTGGCCAAATTTAGAAAGGAGGAAGATCATTTCCCAAAAATTCAAACGTATGGGTGGTTTTGAAGGCGTTATCGGAGCTATTGATGGTACATATGTAAAAATCAAGGCACCATCAGATAATGCACAAGTTTACATTAATCAGAAATGTTTCTATGGGATTACATTGCAAGCAGTTTGTGATGATAGTTAGTTCATTGATTGTTTCGCTGGATATCCGAATTCAGTGTCAGATACTAGAATATTTAGACAATCAGTAATTTATAAGGCCATTGTTGATAATCCTTCAGCTTATTTTTCGCCACATGAATGTATTATAGGCGATAAAGTTCACGAGCCAAAACCTTTGTGTACCACCATATCAAGAGGGAAGTAATTTCACTCAATGGTAGTGAAACTTCAACCATCAACATGCTAAGATGCGACAAGTTATCGAAAGTACATTTACTTTATTTTTTGGTAGATTTTGTCATTTTAAGGATCTTGATATGTCTTGCACAGACTTCATACCAGCTTCTATTATAGCTGAGTGTGTTCTACATAATATTTATTTAACCAATTCCTCTAATACGTTACATCTTTGGTTTGAGGCTGAAGGTACAGTGTATTTGCAAGAACAGATATTAACTCAAGGTAGTGCAATAAATGAAGAGGGTAGAGCATTTCAAGATCAGTTAACTTTAGAAATGAGATTACTGAATAGATGGAATTCAAAAAACTGGACTTGGTCATTACTTCGGGCTCAGTTTGAAATTATTATCTGTAAATTTTCAAAAATTTTGGTTCGGCCATCTTCGAGTAATGGTGTAATCACAAAGTTGTTTTATGAGGGCTGTATCTTTTTTGATCATTCAGTAATGGATGGATACTCAATAACCCTATCTCACCAATGTCAACAAAATGTTCCATGATACTAAAGCCCTAAAATAGACTAGGTTTTCTGAGCATGCGCATTAGGTATTTATTTATCAGTTTTAAGTCTCTTGGTCCTGCAAATTCAAAGCTACCATATATAAATATGTTGCTGAAAATTCATTGAAATCAAATGAAACTGTGTCCATTTTACAGCTTTAGGTGAATATTGTTGATACAGATTTGTGTGTTTACCTAGGTATCCAATACAAAAAGATCGAAGGGGTACCTATTACCCGGAAGCTTTGCTTGACTTATAGGCTGGTCTTAAGGCACTTTTCAAAAATTTGATGTAGCCCGCAACATGCCGTATTCTTATAACTGTGGGGGAAATCATGCAAAATAAACATAGTTTTATTTAAAAGTAGGTATTTACAAAAGAGGAAAAACAGAAAAAAAAACTTGCACAGAATTTTTAAAAAAGAAAAAAGGGAATAAACAACAAGTTGATCCGATCTTATAAATACTTATTCTTAATATAATATGATACAACGATGAACCATCGATGAAGAAACAAGGTAACACGTACAAATAACACTGAAATGAGAAAAAAGGAGCATATTTTGCTCTTAATTCCGGGTTACATGAACATAGAACCTCTTTGTTTCATTATGACCGGATTATGTTTATAATAACGATGGACGCTAGCTGCTGATTGTTTGGTTATATTTGCTATAGCACTGCTCATTAGTATTTCACACGAACGGCAAAACGTTTGAAAAACAAACCACGGCCACGGTTGAATTTCATCATTTTTCAAATAGTATCGCAATAAACCTGAAACATGGAGTCGCGTTAGTTGAAACAGCTCATCTAATACAAGCAGTCTATTGGCAATAACCTGAGGAACAATGGACAAAAATAAGCGAAGAGCAAAACATCTTTGAAAATCTGAACTTGCTGCGGTGGTGTGACAAAACATTGCGATAAACGTTTTCCAAGTACAATAGTTGATTACTGTGCATCAGCGCATTTGTCATGTGGCTTGATATTGTGGGTGTGTATTGGTATGCCGACATCTGTTTTCATTACAAAATATAAGTAGCTTTGGATGCGTAGAATGTATAACTGAAGTTGCTTCTTCTCAATCTTTCACATATTTTCAAACTAACTAACAGCGTGTATGGAGCGTTGTACATCACTTTAGCTGTATGTCTCTGCTTAACAATCATGTAGATTGTATGGTCGACGTATTTTCAAGCTGAAACTTCTTTTTTCTTCTTTCTCTTCTTATAACAGCAAAACGATAGCACAGAATTTTTTGTTAATTGTGACGCCCCAAAGGTAGTCATCATATTATGTTAAAAAAAATATAAAAGATCTAAAATATTTGAAATGCCTATTGAAAAACAAGATAGCCCAAGATCATTGATCTTTAGAGTCAAGGTACCTCAAATTTAAAAAGGGAGAGACATGAAAACCTACTTTCCCACAAACCACTGTGAACATGAGGTCACACCATGTTGATCCTACACAACTCCTCCTAGGATATTATAAAAAGCCCTACAATCTGGTAGACGATCTTTAGACATTTTGGACTTATTATCACACATGATACAACTGATATTACCAGGATTTATCTTACTAGATGATGTTGAATGTCTGAGTAGGTATTTCATATGTATAGTCATACCATGTGGAGATGTTAAATTGGTGATCATCCAGTTGTTTCTTCAATCGAAGTTTTCATTAGCGACTTGTAGGAAGCTTGACTCGAATGGAACGAATTATTATTAAAACAACTGACCCAAATCATAAGAACTCTTTATTTTATTATTTCACTTTTGAATAATGACGTGAACAAAAAAAGGTCTGTTAAGCTGCCGGTTCAAAACAGACTGACTCTCCCACATCTAATATCTTTTGCTCTCGTCAGCTTTCGCTATTCAGATTTAACCTGGAAGTCTTTATTTATTTTATTGTATTCTACCAAGATCCGTTAACACAATAAACTGTATTCTTCTTATTTTATTACTTTCGTCACGATTGACTATTAAGAGAACATAGTATTATGAGAGGAATGGAGTATTTTTTTATCTATCGGATCTTGGTAGTGATATCGTGAAAATTTATTTATTAATTTTATAGAAATATACTTCGCATAATCTCTTTTAGTTCTACAGGTTGGCTGAGTATAGACTTGATAAAATAGCAAAACTTGATTAGACAGCCTCCTGTATATGTACTAGGTATGGTACGGCCACAAATTGCGGATAGAACATTATATTAGAAGCGGCATCGTTCGATATTTTGGTCGATTTGCAAGTTCATTCTCATAGTGCGTGGTAGGCCTATTGATTTTTCGGATTATCGCAACTGTTTCGCAAATGGGAGACCAGTCGATATTGCTGACTGGAAGTAACCCTGGTTTCGGATGTAGATGAGAAAAGCCAATTTCCAGTCTCATTTGCGGACGCAGATAAGCAGGCAGATAATAATAATAATAATAATAATAATGATAATGATAATGATTAATAGGTAATAATAATAATAATAATAATGATAATGATAATGATAATGATTAGTAGGTAATAATAATAATAATAATAATAATAATAATAGTGATAATGATAATTGTGGGTGTGCGTATATGTAAGTACACAAAACCACACAAACAATAATGCAGGTTGGTTGCGTGTATACAAAGTTGTATGTGTGTGGGCCGGGCCCAGTAAACAAGTTTAGCTGCACTGATGAAATGTACAGCCGTGAGCACCAAAAGATAGTTTGTGGGTTTTACCACACTGGCCTGCTAGGTGGTCGATGAGGTGTAGTACACACTCGTTTGTCATCGACCACCCGTTGCCACACCACTCTCTCTTAGTAAGTTTCCTAGGAAACTTACGGTGACCTGTGACGCCAGTCAAGTGTGACGCGGCGTTCACTACTATGCTCACGGATGTCGTTTACGTAGTAGGATCACCCAGTCTCTTTGGTTTGGGCTTACCAAAGTTGGCTGGGAGAGTGGGATGGGAAGGACGTGTACGGGGTGCTCGAGACTGGGGAGTAGGACGCACTCGAGTTTGTGATCTCATGAGCGGAGTCTGGGGATGAGACGTGGGAATGCTCATGAGGGGTGGCGGGTAGGGTATTAACGGCGGCATTAAAGGCGGCATAACCAGGGCCTGAGGGTAAACCAGTGCCGAGAGTTGTAGATGCGGGGGAATGGGAATTCTGGGTGGAGGCATCACAACTTGGGGAAGTGGCATCGGTGTTGTTGCTAGGGCAAGCCTGAAGTAGAGCGGGAGTTTGGGTCCGGGATTTGCCGCATCTTTTGTCCCATTTAAGCTCCATATAGGAGAGACCACGAGCGCGAGCTTCATGCCGGGCATGGCCACCTGCCTTATGGTTTAAATGGGGACGCTTCGCCGGTTTGCCATCGGCCAGGGGACTCTTAGCACGAGAGGTGGACGGCTGAGGCTCGGGGACATTTTCCGGCAAAGGTGTTGCCGTTAAGTAGATAAAGGATGGGTTATTGACGGCAGCACTTTCTGTCGGTTCAACCTCTTCACGTACTGGCGAGAGTACATGTTGAGGGACCAATGTGGGGGTTGGAGGGAGATGGACAGTTGGGGTTGAAGTTGGGTTGACGTCCATCGTCGTCTCTTCCTGGGCAGTTGGTACGACCGAAGGGGGAAGTAGAGGCGACTTGCCTTTTGGGACAGACAATGCTTTTTGTGTGGGTACTGGTGCCTCCGCGACTTTGGAAATCAACAGTTGGAGGGACCGCTTTGTTGCTGCAGACGGACGATTACTGCTGGTATGCAACGTGGCAGTCGCTTTCACTCGGCTCTTCTGAAGAGGAAGCGGTTCAATCTGCTTGGCTGTCTTGAGCAGCGGGAATTCCCCAGAGGGGAAGCCCGCCAAGGAAGACGGTTGAGGACCGGGCAAAGGTCCCTTAGATTGAACGTGCTATACGACTTTGGCAATTTTGCAGGTGTCAATCCGTGCATTGCCTAATTGTACAGCGGGCCAAGCGTGAGGCGGCATCTCCAACAAGTACACAGTCTTCCTGGGGAGTGGCATGAAAACCAGAGAACAAGAGCTACGGACAAGGCCATGCTGTACAAACTCAGAGCCCCAAGCCGCCACTCCAGGAGCAGGCAGGTACTGTCGAAGGGGCGCACCTCAACCCCTGGCAGCAGACTCCACCCTCTGCCTCAGCGTCGATAGCCATTGTGGTACTCCAGAAAGAGTACGGCTTGCACCCTCTTGTGCAGGTCTGACAGAGGTAGGCGTCATGGATGATGCCGATACTTGATCGGACGTAGAGGATACAGGCGATGTCTGCTTCACCTGTGGAGGGGTGGCAGTAGCCGTGGAGGAAGGAGACTGGACAACGTCAGCAGGTGACATCGTGAGAGAGAAGGATGGAGAGGGGGAGCGATGGTTGTCTACACGAGGAGACGACGGTGCATCGCCATTACCGCCCTCTGTTGGTGGAGGTGTAGCCCTTAAAAGGGTTGTTTCTTCATCTTCAAAAATCTCAGACATGCAAGGCAAAAGCTGCTCTTGGGACATTTCACCAGTCTATTACGCAACGTGAAATATAGTTAAAAGCTCCTGATGAACAGTATGTGATGAAGAGTATATAACTGCTGGACGCATCAAGAGAAGAGTGAGTTTCTAAAATATAAATTTTACTCGTTTTCTTGACTGTAACTGTCGTTTATTTTTGTCTCGTAAACACGAACGAAGGTGTGGTTGTGTCAGCTGTTGTTGCACATTAATATTATGAGTTCGTTTTATAGGCGGGGCCAGTTCGTCTTCCGAGGAGGAAGAAGCGTCGCACTTATGCGACTGGGTGGTGCCACAAAACAATTTTCGTAATACATCGTCGTCTACAACGCTTGACTTTTTGTCAGTTGCGTGAGCCGACTCGGATTTGTGCGGGAGGGGAAGGGAAATCGCAATTGGTTCTTCGTCCAGCGTAGCATCAGCTGTTTGGCTAGGAGACTGGCCAATGGGGTGCGATTGTGTATTTTCCTTCGATAACGCTTTGGGATGCAATTCTTTATTTTGATAGTGTGTAATTACAATCGGGGAAGAATCGAATGTGTCGTCTGTGTGTGGAGACGACATCGAAGGTTGGGGTGAGGCATTCGAGGGTGAGTCGTCATTTTTAGGTAAAATGACCTCAGATGACAAGTCAACTGTCAGTCCCAAAGGATCATCGATGGAAGTTGAGTCATCTGGGTTGGCTTCTATATCTGTATAGACATAGGCTGACTTTAGGAGATCGATTGATACGCGTGTGTGTTGTCCTTGTATGTCAATCTCGAACCATTTATCCGTACGATTGAGGACTTTGTATGGTCCGGAGTACGGTGGGTCAAGTGCCTTACGAGGTGTATCAACGCATAGCCATACATTTTGGGCTGATTTCAGATCAGCAGGGACATATGAGGGAGAGTCGCTGTGGTTGCGGGTGATTTGGGTGAGTGCATTCGCACTTTCACAAATGCGTTGTGGAAGGTTGGTGCTGTCAATGGGAATGATGACACTTGGTGGGCTATCTTCAAAGAAGTCAGCTGGGAGATGGAGCTCTTCACCATAAAAGAGTTGGGCTGGGGATACACCGAGGTCGGAGATGACCATCAAGCGTAGGCCAAGAAGAAAGAGAGGCAAATTGGCTGCCCATTCTCCACGCGAGTCTTTGGAGTTCTTGCGGGCCATGATGGTGGCTTTGAGAGTTCGATGCCAGCGCTCTATTTTGCCGTTTGTTTGGAAGTGATACGAAGTAGTTGAGATTTTGTGTATTCCCAACTGGCGCGCAACAGAGTTGAATAGAGTGCTTTTGAACTGGTGTCCCTGGTCCGTCGTTATGGTTTCGGGGATGCCGAAGGAGGACACCCAGTGTTGGACGAAGAGTGTTGCCACTCGATCTGCGGAAATATCTGTTGACATGATGGCGTGAGGCCATCGTGTGGCGCGGTCAATCATTGTCACACAATGACGAGGACCGCTAACTGTCGGTAATGGACCCACAATATCGATGTGCACATGCTTTAAGCAATCGGTAGGGTGGAAAGTTTGGAGAGGGGCTTTGGTGTGTCCACCGATTTTAGCTTGTTGGCATGCGGTGCACTCTTTTGACCAATGTAGGCAGTCAGATCGTAGGCCAGGCCAAATGAATTGATTAGCGATCAGACGGGCAGTTGTCCGTCTGCTCAGGTGCGAGAGCCCGTGAATCTAATCGAAGATGGTTCTCCGATATTTGGCGGGTACGAAGGGTCGTTTTTTCCCCATGGACGTGTCGCACGTTAAGAGTAACGTGTGTCCGGGTACTCTGAATGATTCAAGGATGAGGGCAGAGTTGGGGTCTGCGAGGTATTGGGCGAGTTTAGGGTTGTGTTGTTGGCAAAGGACCATTTCATTGTAGGGCACAACACAGGGAGAGGTAATGGCGGAGATTGATATACGCAACAAACAATCAGCGGCTATGTTGTCCTCTCCTTTGATGTAGTGGATATCCGTCATGAACTGCGAGATATACTCAAGTTGATTTTGCTGGCGTGGTGAAGCTTTCTCGCACGCCTGAAACAGGGCAGTCGTGAAGGGCTTGTTGTCCATTTAGATGGAGAAAACACGCCCTTCGACCAGGTTACGGAAGTGCTTCACCGCTGCAAAAACAGCGAGTAATTCGCGGTTGTATGTTGGATATTGGCGTTCGGTGTCTGATAATTTACGGGAGAAAAATGCCAAAGGCTCTAGCGATCCGGCACCGTGTTGATAGAGAGTAGCCCCTATCGCATGGTTAGACGCGTCGGTTGCCAAGACAAGTTGTTTGGACTCGTTGGGATGCGCCAAAAGAGCAGCATTTGCTAACACTTGCTTTAGGTTGCGGAAGGCAGTTTCGGCAGTGTCAGTCCAAATTATCGGGGTTTTGTCACGTTTTTTATTGGAGTGGATAAGCGCAAAGAGTTTACTCTGAATGTGAGCGCAATGTTTAATTGTACGCCGGTAGAAATTCACCATTCCGAGAAAGCGTTTAAGGTCATGAACGGTTTTGGGAAGTGGGAAATCAAGTATAGCTTGGACATGTTTGGGAGTGGATTTGATACCTGCGCTGTTGACTCGATGGCCAAGGAAGGTGAGCTCTTCACGTTCATGTTCGGACTTGTTACCATTGACAGTGAGGCCAGCGTTGTAAATACGCCGAATGACCTCTGTAACATGTTCTTCGAGCTCATCGGGGTTGGAGGTGGTAATGAGGATGTCATCAATATACGCATAAGCGTAGTCGATGTCTCGCAACAATCCATCAATGTACCGTTGGAAGGTTTGGGCGGTGTTTCGAAGTCCGAAGGGCATATAGGGAAATTTGTAGAGACCAAAGGGGGTTATTACGGCTGTTTTGGGGATGTGTTCTTCAGTCATCGGGACTTGGTTAAACGCCAGCACGAGATCTAATTTTGTGAATAGTTTGGCACCAGCTAGTCTGGCGTGGAAATCCATAATATTTGGGACAGGATATTTGTCAGGGATAGTTTGTGCGTTGAGTGCTCTATAGTCACCAAGCATGCGCCATGTTTTGTCGGGCTTCATGTGCATATGCAAGGGGGATGACCAGGCACTTTTGGAGGGTCGGCAGTCATCACATTCGAGCATGGTTTGGAAGGAATGGTGGGCTGCCTTTAACTTCTTGGGATGTAGAAGACGGGCATGGCAAAACACCGGTCGACCTACAGTTTCGATATCATGGGTGACTTCGGTTGGGGAAATTGTTGAGCGTAAGCCTTCTTTACCAGTTACGCCAGGAAATTTATCGAGGATTTTTTGGAATCGACTATTTGAGTGGGCGATGGTCAGACAAATCTCTGGGGGATAGTCGATAGGACGAGGTTTACCTACTATGGCTAGTCCAGTGGTCTTATCAAGGAGATGCCCTTCGCTAACATCGGGAAGCAGTTGGAAGTGGCTGAGGAAGTCTGCTCCAATGATGGGATCAGCGATATCGGCGATGATAAAGGCCCACTTAAATTTGCATCGAAGGTCGAAATCTACCTGCACCAGCTTAACTCTGTAAGTACTAATTGGAGTTTGGTTCGCAGTGTAGATTTGGAGCTTAGTGTTGCATTTCTGGTCTTCAGTGGTTGGAGGTATAGCCAATATCTCCGCACCAGTGTCGACCAGGAAGTGATGCTTGCTAAGCAGATCTTCCACAAATAGACGGACTGAGGTGAAAACGAGTGGGAGTGCCATCTTGACTGACTCGTTTACTTGTTTCCCAAACGAGTAGGGGATTTCGAATCGCGGCGATTGCAATTTTGGGGTTTGTCCCACCACAAACATGGGGGGTCAGAGCAGTTATGCAATTTCCTCCCAAACTGTTGGTGATACCAACAGTAGCCATCGTGTGAATGGGACGGAGAGCAGGTATTTACCAGTTTCTTACTATCGATGACTCGTAGCATCGTCCGTGGTTTTGAACGACTGGAGCTAGAGTCACAAAAGTGCGATCTATCTCTGGACCTGGCGTCGTGTGAGCGCAAACGCCTATGTTTGGGGAATGGGGAAGGGTCTTTTGGGGGGTTGACAGAACTCACCTGTTTTCCAGCCAAGAGCTGTTGAAGCAGCTGGGTAATGGTAGCTAACTCCGAGGAATTAGCCGTTGGTGCTGTCGACTGAGATGCCGCGGGAGTTGCGATAGTGGAGATGGTGCTGGTTGCAGGGGATGTCGATGGGAAGGTTTGCTCGAGAGCTATTACCTTGTCAGCTTAAAGCGCTGCCTGTTGAGAGGTCGCGGGCTTAGTCATGGCCAATGTTTGGCGGATATTGACCGAGAGGGATTGGAAGAGAAGGTTGAGGAGGACATCGTCATTGACTCTTCCTTCATTTAGGGTGATGAGGTGGCGATGGTATGCCAAAGGCCTCTCAGAAGGTTGACAATGGGTATTCTCCAGCAGAGTTCTTATTCGGGTGTAGGAGGAAGGGGAAAATTCCAGCTGGATTTGGTTGCGGAGGTTCGACCAAGTGTGCAGCAAGTCGTCGGAACTGTAAAGTAATTCCAACACAGCATTGGCTACCTGGGTCGGCAAGTGGCCGGAGATTGCCAGGTAGAGCTGAGACTTGCTGGTATTGCCACTGGGGCGAGCGAGATTCTCGATCTGCTGCAGCCAGAGATGCTCATTCTCGGCGTTGAAAGGTGGAAGGCCTGTGAGTAACCGGGGGGGCGGATGAGCTTGTAAAGGAGGCAAGATGGTACAGCCAATTGCGGCAGAATTTTCTTCCTGCCGGTGCGATTGACGATTGAGGATAGGGGATAACCTCAGCGCTGAGCTGTCAACCAGCTGGTGCTGGTTGACTGGAAGCTCCTCGCCCAGGAGGTAACTGTCGAGGAATAGGCCGAAGTTTACAAGCGTGGAGGACTACGGGATCACCGAGTTCGTTGGTACATTCTACAAACGTATAGTGGTATGTGGCATTGAGTGGACAGCAGTCGTGGGGTTAGGCTGATTCTCCATCCTCCTGGGAGGATTGCTGACTGTGGCCTTCGCAGGCGTCAGTGGGAGAACCAGGTTGTCGAGGGATGACAGGGTTAGTTTAGAGGCCTTGGTGATAATTGAAAAAAGAGGCCGTTTTCACTTTCCTCGTCAGCAGCTGATTGCCGACTGTTTATTTCTCTTTGGGGTGGCTGGTTGGTACTTGCGTACCGACATCAAGCCTGGGAAGAGGAGAGGGAAAAATGAAAAAATAGGGAGTTGGAGATGGAGGGAGAAGGAGAACCTTCTCCGTCGGCAGTCGAATGCCGACTGATTTTTATGGACGTTGGTTGGTACTTAAGTACCAACGAGCAATGAAGGAATGGGAAAGGGGAAGGAGAAGGAGAGCCTTCTCTGTCGGTTGATGAGAGCCGACTGAGTTACTTCTTCGGTTGTTGGCGGGTATGCCAATGTTTGAAGAAGGGGCGTGGTTTTGGGAAATCAGCTTATGAAAGCCAATTGGTTGTTGTTTCCAAGCTAGTTGGAAGCAGTGGGGAAGGAGGTGACGGTTCCTTCCCCTGTTGATGGTGAAACGTCAACAACAAAAATATAATACTTACGTCGGAGGTCACCACTTGTGGGTGTGTGTATATGTAAGTACACGACACCACACAAACACCAATGCAGGTTGGTTGCGTGTATACAAAGTTATATGTGTGTGGGCCGAGCCCAGTAAACAAGTTTAGCTACACAGACGAAATGTACAGCCGTGAGCACCAAAAGATAGTTTGTGAGTTTTACCCTACTGGCCCACTAGGTGGTTGACGAGTGTGTAGTACACACTTGTTCGTCATCTACCACCCGTTGCCACAATAATGATTAATAGGTAATAATAATAATAATAATAATAATAATAATAATGATAGGCGCCTTACCCAACGATACAGCCGTTCGGTGGTAGGCACCTAATTTGGGGTTGGGCTTACCGTAGGGTCCAAATCGTTGAAAGAACTCGGCCAAGGTCAAGGAGAAGCCGAGCACTGCCGTCGCGTATGTAATTTTCAGCACCAGTCTGACCTGTTTTTTGCGCGAGGTTGGAGTGGCGTCGTGCGAGCAGTGCGCAAATCCGCTCTCGGAGCTTCCCGACGCACGGTTTACGTACGCAATGTGATTCAAAATCGTGTGCAGCAAAAGGTCGTTCTCCTTCGCTGCCGTCTGCAAGCAGTCAGCCAGTGAGAAAAAACGGAGGGCAAAAGGGCTCGGGCTCACCCATACCGTCGATGTGATTAGGCGGCGGCGGCTCGTCATTGACATCCATAATATTATCTTTAAACAACAGACTGCCAATTTCCGCTCATTATGTGTACATTTTGATGTTTTATTTTAACCGCTCCCTTTCTTACAGTTTTTTTCCACTTTACTTTATTTTTCTGAGGGGCGGAATTACAAACCTTCTCTCGGTTCAACTTTGTAAATTAAATTCTTCAACCAAATCACTTGCTTTTCTGCACTTACAACACCCGATACTAGGCCTAGTTATGAATTAAGAATTGTTCCACAGTTCTTACATTACATTCTGTTGACTAAATCAAATCTGAAGAATCCATAAGGTTAGGTATTTAATTTCGAAATCACAACGAACCTTGTATACAGTTTTCTCGAAATCACGAAGGATTAGTAATGACGACAGACCTGTTACATAGGAAAAGTCACCAGGATGATGACCATGAAATGGTAGATTCTTGGAAATTTCTGTTTACAACTTATTCGGATTGGGATTAGAACATTTTCGGCGTTTTCTAATTAATTTTGTAGTCATCGTGGTTGGTATTAAATATATACCTATATACGTAGGTACGGATAACGGTTTTCAAATTACCCTGTGAATCTCCGATCAATTGGTTTAGAAAACGCAAGACTGATTAGCTCCCGCAACTTACAGCATATTCGGCCCCGGGTTAGACTACGTACTTTTTCATCAGTCGTGTTCGCATTTGCATCGTTCAGGCTAACGGATATGGACTGCTGTGGTTGTTGCTGCTGTTGCTGGGGCTGTCCTTTGTTTTCGGTAACTTGGGAGTTGAGCTCAATCCTTATCGTATTTGGTTTACTGGCATCCTTTAGAATCGGTCGACTTTTCATGCTCGAGGAAATACCGCCAGTGCCTATCTAGAAAAGCACAAAGAATAACCAACAACGAATAACTCGACTGGATGTACAAATACCCGCATAGGTACTTCAAGTGCAAAACCGAGTAGGTATTGTCGTGGCTCTGCCCACAGGTCTCCCGCGCACAGGCGATGCACCAGAGTACTCCCTCTAGGAAGAGGAGACATTGGTGTTGAGGCAACGTCAGTTGTGAGTTACAAGGCGTGTGAAGAACAGGCGTGTGACTCCAACCAACTTCATATGGTCCCTTGGACCTTAAACCACACTAATTATAATCTTCTACCCACTACATGGTAGCAAGAGCAATTAGGTATGTGGTCAAAAGGAATGAATAATTCTTTGTGGATTGAATAAATTTGTCTATAATAATCGCTTCCACAAAGCATAACTCTCAACTAAAAAATACTTGTATTTTTTCCTGAATAATTCCCTATTACTTTCGACTATAACTGAATAAGTTAGACTATTTACTGACTGTAAAATACATCATATTTTATTTCTGCTAAACACAGAAAAAATATTTATTTGAAAAATAAATAACATATTACAATACATCATATCTCCAATACTATAAAAATTATGCAGCATTTTTCGCTGCCTTCAGTAAAAAACAGAACTAAACATTCTCTTTACGATTTTTTCTTTCGTCTTACACACGAAAATACAGGCGAAAAAATTATTAAATTAATTTTTCCGCCGCCCCCAGCATTAATATTGACAATATTACGTATTTTCTCACACATACGGATATAGGAATAAAGTCTTTGAAAAAATATCTGCGTACTAATTAATTCCCCGTCAATAATTAGCATCAAAAAATGTTACGACGACAAATGATTTTTTAGGTCTCAACCACCTATAAATATTTTAATCGTCTTTTCTCACAAAAAATGCTGCGCCTACGAGAATTTATATCGAAAAATATAATAAACTCTTTGTCTCTCGCACTCGTACGATTAAAAAATACGAATTAAGAGATGCAGAAATCCGTCCGAAAATAGACAAAATACAGTGTTAATGCATCACATCGACGTATTCAAGGACAAAAACGGCAAACATTGTCGTAACCTGCAAATGATACATTACACTCACACATTTACAACTTGCGTGTATATACACGCAACCCTACAATTATGTACACACGTTGCACATTGTAGGCATCAACCGATTCTCATTGTCGTATGCTCACTCATGCGCAGAATGCAAATTCTGAACACGTCCACCTTGCCGCCTATTCCATTTTACTGATTATCGATGCTGCAAGGACATGACCACTCATCCCTTAATGAGTTTTGACTGCTTTTGCATATTAATTAATGCGTTTTTTGCTTAATTTTTGCGTAAATTTGTGCTTTACCATACATTTGTTTAAAAATTGCGAGAATTATTTCAAAAATCTTTCGAATTTTATGCCTTTTTGCGTGTTTTTAGTGCGTTTCCACACTTTCAACTTTACACGCATTCAATACTCCATATTGAAAAAACTTTTTTCTTCTCAAAATCTTTTTTCGACATTTAATTTTGTGCGTTTTTTTGTAATTAACATTACATCGATTTATCATCTTTTTGCCAAAAAGATTCATCTCGCGATTAATTGTGTATCTTCTACGTATCCTCAAAATACGACAGGTGTAGTAGACAGAATCAATAATCCACACGCCGATCTATCCATTATCAACGAAAATTGTTAAGTCCTAATGGATTATAATATTTAAGTATTATATTAAATGTGCTTTTATTTACTTTCCAAGTAATTAGCGTCTATTTTCACGTAAAATTATTACGCGAAACGTAATATCACAATTACGAAAAAATTCAAAATAGGTCTCTTGGATTCGAAAAATCCTACATTTATTGAATGAGAAATCATTTATTTGCATTAATTTAATTATTTACGTGTTCATTTTACCAATGATTATTTTGGGGTTACTCTCATATTTTTCGTACATTGTATTTAAATTAATTTTGCATTTACAAGTGTCATAGATTAAAAAACCTTTTATTGCCCCGGGGTCACGCCTGATTTTTTTTGGGGTCCCTGACACTTTGAATATTTTTATTGAATTACCATTCATGTACAAAAAATTGGATTTTGTCCTAAGGTCACACCCAATTTTTTATCAATTGTAAACACTTAGAAATATTTTCAAAAATATTTATATCCTCACAGATATAACCCTAAACTACATGGTAAAGTATGCAATTTTATATTCTGTATAAAGGTACGAAAAATATTTTTCTACCTAAACCAACAGAGTATGCAATCGCGTATTTTTTAATGTACATTTTATGTTTGTACATCCCTAGTGTGTTGAAGTTCGTGTCATTGACACGTATTTGTAATTAGGTCACTATGTTAATGCATAATATATCCTAATACACTTATTCTTTTGCATTTTCCAAACGTAATTTTGCATTTCTATACAAATTTTTTTTGTATGTCTGTCTCTCAACAGAAACAAAATGGCTGACAAAAATCAGCAACAACAACAACAATCACCAGCAGACGTTTGTGAAGAGGATTCCCTCCTCGACCCGAATAACGTGCCCTGGCACAAGGAAGTGAATCAAGAGATCCAACAACAACAACAAAAAGATGCCGCCAGATTAGCTGAACAAGCTAAACAGAAAGCAGCTGATGACAAACAGCTGCACATGTTCAAAGAACATGAAGAAAAAATTTGCAAGAATATGGCCAAGAAAAAAGAGGCTGAAAAAGCCAAAGAGGCCAAGAAAACAGCTGATGCTGAAAAAGCAAAAAAGGCTGCTGAAGCAGAGAAAGCCCGAAAGGCTGTGGATTTGGATAAAGCCCGAAAGGCTGCTGATTTGGAGAAGGCCCAAAAGGCCATCGATCTCGACAAAGCCCGAAAGGCTGAAGAAACCGAGAAACTCCAAAAAGCCCTGGCCGAAGATAAAATTCAACTGGAGAAGGAAGCTGAAAAGCTTCGTTTGGCTAATGAAGCCAAAAAGAAAAAAGCTGCTGACAAAGAGCAGTGTAAGAGAGCTGACGCCATCGTCAATAAACCGGCTCGTCGTAAGATGATATCATTCATGTCGACATCTTCGGATTCCAACATGTCTGATGACGCCTACGAGTTTATGGCGATTGTTGACGACTGCCAGTCGTATGCGCATCAACTTGACCAGTTGTTAGAGACACCTTATGTCCAAGGTGAAAATTACGACAAGATTTTGTCGGAAATCAAGGCCATCGATTCATGTCTCCAAGATTTGGAGGTCCCGCCAAAAGGCCTAGATCAAAAAATTTTGGTTGCTTCCCGCAACTGCAAGAGGGAACTCTTGGTTAAAAGGGCCAGAATACTCAAAAAGTATGCGCCTGGCGCTTTGGAAGCTATGAGGACACCACCCCCTTCAACTTCGTTTCAACAGGAGTTTGAAAATATGAGGAAGAAGGAGGCTGAAGAGAAACTTCGACGTGAAACTCGGGCCAAGGAACTGGCCAAATCTCTTGTTCAGAATCGCGAGGAATTGAACAAATCCCTCAACTCGTACCGGCACTGGGAGAAATCCCTGAAGGATGTGGAAACATCGATCACCGACGAGTTCCAGATGAATATTATACAATTCGAAAGATTATATCTGAAGGAAACTTCAGAAGCTTCAGGTGGTCATTCCAGCCATCCGAAAGATGACAACTATGTGGAGCAGGAAGGAGCGGATCAGCCTGCCAAGCTGAAACAACCGCAGATCGAAAGAAGTAATTCTAAAAAAAATACTTACGACCAGATGTCAAACGGACATTCTGAGGAACTAGAGGCCCCAACCCATTCTAAAACACTCAGAGGTGAGTTACCTCTTAATTCCTCAAAGCATTTGTTCACACCTGTGCCTATTATTGATAATAATATGGAATCCAATCTACTATTGGGACTATCTGAACCAATTCTTCCTTCCATAGAAACTAACATTTCTGATTATCAAAAACAATCTTTTGGCTATATTCCAAAATGTTGGTAATCTCAAACGGAAAATCCGTTGGAAAAAGGTTTCACCAACCTTAAGCTCCCTAAATTCTATCTGGAAAGATGGAACGCAGAAATTTTGGGATATCCTGGATTTATTAATGGCTTTAATAATTATGTAAATAAACGCAATGACATTTCGATACCTCAAAAAATAAATTTACTCCAGGGTTCACTACCAAAATTTCTCTCTGAAAAAATTAATCATTTTTCTCCTGATGATGTTGGTTACGTTCAACGTTTGCAATTTCTCCATAGTAGATATTTGTGCTGCATTGTGGGAACAACTTACAGCTTCTCCTACAACAACCAATGAATTCACATCTATTCTAGATGGACTTGATTCAGTGTCTGTTATGATAGTTCGCTATCGTATGGTCTGCAAAACTGTAGACGAGGAACAACTTTTTAATATAATAGTTAAAATATTTCCTCCCAGATCCTACCAAAATAATATTAGATCAGGCGAAAGGTATGTCAAACATTTGTTTGAAGCAATTCGTGAATTTATTAAAATTCGAGAACTTACTAATGATCTTAGTATATCTGCACCTAAAAAACTAGACTCAACATCTAATTCTAATAAACCTAACATTGATAGAAATACCAATACATCTAATAGAAATAGGAATAATCAGCTTAAAGGCAGACGCAATTTTGCCATTACAAATACTGGCAAAAGGAGAGGAAAAGATAAATCTAATCCTCCTAATTCAAACTCGTCTAATAAACGTTTTAAATCTTCAGATGCTAACACATCGTCTTCAAAATCTTCAACAACAAATTCTTCTGTTGTTACAGGCGCCAATAGCTCAGTTTACCCGAGATTGTCAAAAGGCAAATTAATCCCCATCAGTGTGCTGAAGGTTACCGCAAAAGGTAACTGTATTTTCTGTGATTGCCCACATCACAGCTTCCTGTGCTGTACAGTCAATATGTTGGACGAATGTAAACAGTTTTACCAACGCAGAAATCTCTGCGTTTGATGTTCTAACAAACATAATAAAAAGGAGGACGTCTGCAGAGTGCTGCCACCACAACACTGCAGATGGTTTGTGTGCTTGGGACGAGGACATCATCCCAACCTGTGCCCTAATGCACTGTACCCGATCACTCGGGGTAAATACGACGCATGGCAGGAAGTTCTGGAGGAGTACAAGGTGTACTTGCCAGAAAAAAGTATGTTTCAGCAACATAAATCTTTTATAGAAAATGATAATTCTATAAATAATGATCTTTCTTTATTTCCACAGCTGGAAAATGGATCTAACAATCCATTGCTGATACCGAAAATATCAGGAGTAGAAGACAAAGATAGCAGTACGGATTGCCCATACTGAGTGAGTCTTTTTCATTTTTTAACAATAATGATACTTCTCATTTTTTTACGTTTCAATCGTATGTTCACGTATCTGAATTTTCCAATTCTATTAAAATTAATGGATTTTTTGATTCTGGTAGTAAGGAAACTTACATTTACCAGGAGTATGCAAATACTTATCTTAAGGAAAATATGTCTCATGAGTATCAGACTTTGCATTTTAAAGGTGCTGCAAATTCAACATCGAATACCTTTCGATCATTTAAAGTCCAATTTCAGATCCAAAAAAACCTGATGGAACAAAAGTTCTTATTTTGGCAAATACTGTGCCCTACATAGCACAAAATTTATCTCAACCAGATTTTAAGGAATTCAAAATTCTTTTTCTCAATATTCGCATATTGAATTCTCCGTTATAGACCGTGAACACACGATACATTTGCTTATCGGTAATGATTTTATGTGGTCCTTCGTGAGAAACGTCAGACAACTCTCCCCTACTCTAACATTAATCAGTACTGATTTTGGACATATGTTAGGAGGCTCTATCGACCCTCTGGTGGAAAGTGACGCTTTTACTTCTATCTTTTTTACCACTCCACAAAGTGTAGAAAATTTTTGGTAATTAGATACCCTAGGTATTGAAACTAACAATCTATTGACTGTTTTATAAGGATATTACTCTTGTAAATAATCGTTATCAAATACGATGGCTATATAGGTTTAACCCTCCGCCACTATTAGACAATTATCATCTAGCATATCGCCGCCTAGCACAGCAACTACCAAAAATGATACAGAATCTCCAATTCTTTCATTTATATGACCAGTATTTTCACTCTTTGGTAGACCTGGAAATGATCGAACCTATAGATCATGATATTCCAGCTGAGCTAGTGCACTACTTACCCCACAAAGGTATATAGGATCCTACAAAAAGTACTCCACTTCGCGTAGTTTTCGATGGTTCCACAAAAACCAAGAAGTTTAATCATTCTCTAAATGATTGTATGTTCAAAGGGAAAATAATCTTAGCAGATTTAATATCGATTTTACTAGGCTTTCGTAAAGACCCTTACGGAATAGTAGCAGATATTAAAAAAGCCTTTCACCAGATAGGCCTACATCCAGCTGACAGAGATGTCACTCGTTTTTTCTGGATTAAAGACCCTACTAAACTTATGGATTTGACCAATCTATTAGTATTTCGGTTTTGTCGTGTTCCGTTAGGAATAATTACGGCACCATTTCTTTTAGCAGCAATTTTGCTAAATCATTTCCAAATCGTTGATAAGGAATTTCATGACAAATTCTTGCAACAGTTTTATGTTGACAATTTGGCAACATCTTTACCTACTTTCCAAGCAGTAAATGATCTATATTATAGATCAAACAAACTGTTCAACGACATTTCAATGCAACTCGCACTATGGGGAACAAACTGTATACCTATGCGAAAAAAATTTAATCCTAAATTTGCATTGGATAAACCTCTTGTAAAGGTTTTAGGACTTGTTTGGGATATGGATAACGATGTTATGTATATTCCAACACCTCAAGCTCTAACTGCCTGTTGGACAAAACGATCTTTATTGAAGGTCATGTCTTCATTTTATGACTCTCTCGGTTGGTTTGCGCCAGCTTTCATACCCTCCAGATCATTTATTCAAATACTTTGGTCTGAAGAATTGAAATGGGATCAGCCAATCCCAGAGAAATTACAGCCAGTAGCCACTAATATCCTTAATGACCTTATGAATTCTACTAGGTATTGTCTTCCCAGACAATTGTATATTGGGACTTATAATTCTGATGCATGCCAACTACATGCGTTTACCGATGCATCTAACGTTGCATTTTCAATGGTAATATACGTACGTTTTCATAATAAGGACCCAAATTCTTATTCAGTACGTTTCCTTATGGGTAAATCTCATGTCACCCCCATGAGACCTATAACTATTCCAAAACTGGAACTTATAGCCGCCTCAATCGGTGCTAGAGGTCTAGGTGCAACATGTAAACCAATGGATCTCCAAAATTCATCTACCTTTCTATGGTCTGACAGTAAATGTGTCTTGACATGGTTACTTGAGCATAAAATTTTACCTCAATTCGTAGCAAACAGAGTTAATGAAATAAAGTCCATTCCATCTGTTGAGTATCGCTATGTACCATCCATAGAAAATCCTACAGATATTGGATCCAGAGGATCTACTGGAGATAATCTCATGCCGTCACATTGGTGGACTGGCCCATCCTGGCTAAGCCAAGATTCATCATTCTGGCCAGAAACTGATTTACACGTCATTGAGTCCTTGCCAGAACATACAGAGGAAGAAATTTCAAAACCAGTATTTTGTACCTTAAGGCAATCCTTAAGCATCTCGCCAAATTTATCATCTTCAATATCAGTGGAAGCAGATGACACCTTTGATAATCATCGTCCAGCCAGACGAAGAAGGATTGAAAAATCTCGAAAGAGACTTATCCCTTAATTCTTCCTTAATTCAGATAACTCTGAATGTGAAGTACAATTGCCTAACTCTCAACCCAATCCTGTACAGGAAGAGGAAACAGAGATAGTTCAATCTTCACAACCCATTGACTTGTCAAAAAGCAATGAGGATACTGACAAACATCGTAATTCCTTAATGAGCTTTATTCATCCTCCTTCAAATAAATCATTTGAAATTAACATCGAAAAATTTAATTCTTTTAAAAAACTTGTTAGGACATTTTACCAATGTCTGAAAGCAGTTCGTCGATTTAACAATCGAAGGATCAGACTGAAACGTTTGTTAAGTCCATATGCAATAATGAAATTTAACTTTCATTTTGTAATGCTTTGCTTCATATATGCCGACCAAAAGAAATATTTTCCCAAAATATTTGACATTCTTTTGAAGCAAAATCCTCCAAAATATGTTTCCTATGGAAAATTTCATATTTGTATGGTACCCTCTGGAATTTTGCGTACTAGAAACTACCTTCAAGAATTATCTTATGCAAAAGATATGCTTTTGCCCATATTGTTACATCCTAAGTCTCACCTAACTGAACTCATTCTAATGCATACACATCTTACCAATGTGCACACAGGTAGCAAGTTCACACTTGCGGATTTCCATCGGCATTATTTTGTACCTAAGGCCTTAAAAGTCCTTCCCCAAATTCTCAAAAAGTCTTGCATTTTATGCAAAAAATCTGAAAATAAACCTTTTAAGCAACCGACTCACTCGTCCTTGCCAGATTTTAGACTTATTCCATATATCCACCCCTTTTCTTATACGGGTGTAGATATTTTTGGACCTTTTCCTGTATTCGACAAATACTTAACAAAAAGGAAAACTCAGTTGGCGACACCAACGTCTACCATTTATAAAAAATGGGTTCTTATTTTCACTTGTCTATCAACAAGGGTTGTTTATCTAATTTTGATTTCGTCTTTAACGACGACAGAAATTTGGACAGTATTTCTGACATTTTTTGCTAACAAAGGCACTCCTAAAGCAATTCTGTCAGATAATGCGGCACAATTTCAGCTGCTTTCGGTATACCTACCGAATTACTGGACAACTTTTTCTGAAACCTCAGAAATAAAGGACAGTCTCGATACGAAAGGTATCGAATGGCATTTCATCCCGGCAAAAGCCCCGTGGTATGGTGGAGTTTATGAACGTATAATTGGAATCATAAAACAAGTCTTTTACCGAGTTCATGAACACAACTCCATTTACATCCATACTTTTCAGACTAGTTTGAAAGACATTCAAACCACGGTTAATTCCAGACCTCTTTGCCCATCTTCCGATGATAATGGTCAACATACATTGAAACCCGCGCATTTTCAACATGCAAACTTAGGAACACTAAGTTTACCTGATGATCTGACTTTACTGGAATCAACTCCTAAGGCTAAACAGATCTTAGATATGTGGAAATTGGATCAAGATTACCTTACTAAACTTTGGCTATCTTGGAAGAGAGAGTATTTACTTTATCTTTGAGACAGACCCCCATCTGCCTTACCCAATGCATATCATTCGGTTTCATACCAACCGCAGGTCAATGACATAGTTCATGTTTTAGATTACACATCTAAACCTGGCGTATACAAACTTGCTAGAATCACTGGTCTCGAGAAATAGCATGATGGAAACATCAGACACTCAAAAATTGAATTCTCTAGTAAAAAAGAGTTCTCTCGACCACTGAAATTTTTGGCTCCGCTAGAGCTGCAATCGAAGATTCCTCAAAATTAGAAATAATTTTCCTTCTTCTTTCTAAGATATACCTGGACATGACATATGTAGGAAAGGTTCAAAAAACCTTATTTTTACTGTCTTTAGGGCGCACCATAATTGAATACTATGCTCCTAAAAACAGCATACTTTTGATTTTTTGGCACCCACTCTTGTTGTCAAGTACCTCATGAAGGATCACAGGCAATTGGTGACAGCGCATGAACTCTTTTTTAAGACATTGACAATGTTTTGCAACTCGCTAACTTCCCACTCTTCCTTACAGAAGCCGTTATCTATGGCAAATTATAACATGTGTCTTCCTCTTCTACTACGTCCGGCAGTTGCTCAGAAGAATAATGGATTCTGTTAAATATTTTTTATTTTTGTTCCTACAGTTTGTACTTTTTTATTTTTGTATTAAATAAAAACTTTGTTTGTATTTGTCATGTCAAATCTTTCTTAGATTTCAGGTCGATCTTCAGAAGGTAGTCTACGAAGACTACCCTCACACACCGCCCCCAGTGTCGTGGCTCTGCCCACAGGTCTCCCGCGCACAGGCGATGCTCCAGAGTACTCCCTCTAGGAAGAGGAGACATTGGTATTGAGGCAATGTCCGTTGTGAGTTACGAGGCGTGTGAAGAACAGGCATGTGACTCCAACCAACTTTATATGGTCCCTTGGACCTTAAACCACACTAATTATAAGCTTCTACCCACTACAGGTATACACGATTAGGTACCTACAAAATTTGATCGTACACTGGGTTTGACGATTGTAATCAATACATACACTATAGGGATAGGAGTGCACATTTTAAGATTCGAATCCACGTATGGAGCAAGTGCAGTCGAATGAGAGAGCATCCAATACTTAGGTAATATGGTTGCCAAGTACTGGGTTAACAGCGCTGATTCTGACGGGGGTATGAATGAATATAGGCACCTATTGTAGATTTTTACGCTGTCTAGTTGAGGGTTTCTTAAAGTGAGCAATATCGCCCTCTTGACAGCACCCGAGTGATGATCTTGCAGGGCGGCTATAGCCACAGAAATAATTAAAGGGGATGATACACGAAAGTTGGAAGGAAAAAAGAAGAAAATATTGAAAAATTTTTGTGAATTCTTTCATCTGTTGCGTAACTAAGGATTATAATTGTAATCATAAAATATATAAGGCTGGGTTTGATATGGCGAAAAAGTGCTACCAAGTTCCAGTTCCTGACAAGTTTCTCTTAAAAGTTAGCGTCAGTTCTACCCTACGATTCTAGTTCTAGTTCTATGTTGGGTAGCGTAATGATATTTTTATATCATTTACTTCAAATTAATTCATCCATTCTAAATTCGTATTTTCCTATATCACTCATCATATTTTCGAACATTTATTCTTCCTTTTACTCACATCATTTCAGTCTAGTTTGAACTTATCTTCCAAGTCTTGACTTACCTGATGACATCACCATCCTTCTCTATAAACTGTTCTCGTCCATATTCGCGATGTCACGTTTTCTCCGAATATATTTCAATACCTTACACTTATTCTAATTCCTATTAATTTCTTAAACACTCTTACTTTATGTCATATCTATTACATTTCATCGGTTTTATCCAAATTATGTTGAGGTAGCTTTTAGAAGTGAAATGTGGAAAAACTAAAAAAAAAATTGATTTCACAAAATATAGAACAATATACCTATATTATTTTGATGAGAAAGTCATTTGATACAAATACCTCATTATCTACAGTAAAAATCTATTCTTTAAATTCGACACTTTTTGAGAAAAAACTTTTTTTCGCGTTCCACCGTGGAAAGTCGAATTATTGAAGTTGAAAACTAGAATAAGCCGAGTAGGAGAGGTATATGCAAATTGGAAGAAACAGATGTTTGAACTCGGTCCAGTTGAAGAAGTGAAATGTATTTCAAAGAAAACAGTTTGACAATATATGATTATAAAAATTTATCGTACAAGATGACGTCAATGAGAGTAGACGAGCGATTGATTGTTATTAGTCAAGCGGAGCGATATTGTAGCCGCGAGAATTAAATAAATACCTACAACAAACGAATGTTTAAATGAAAGCAAAGAGTTGGCAGGTGTGAAGGAAAAATGATTCGTATATCCCGACACGAGTAGCCTCTTCAGAAAACTAATGCCGCATTTTTTCATATCGAATAAACTAAGTAATTATAATTTCATAAATAATTTCAACATCGAAAAGTTGAAGTACCTACCTATTTCGTCGAAAAAAAAAGAAAAAAAAAAGAAAAAATAGTGAATTAGGGAATTAATTTAAGACGGAAATTTTGACAGGGAGTCGGATATCATTTTTATTTCATGCCAAAATAAACACAATTACACCAAATATTCCAAAAGTTTTCATTCCTGTTGATAAGTTGAATACTTCGATGGTAGAGTTTGCTGCCCTAGAATTTTGAAATGTTAACAAATTTTCAAGACCCGCTTCTCTAACACGGCTTTATTGGACGAGAATTTTTTCAAGTTTCAACTGCAGAATCAATCAGAATTTTCTTTATGTTGCACCCATCAGACAGATTGGAAATAGATCGTATATTATGTGGGCAGGTAGGTATGGGAAATGTTTAGCAGAAAAATTGTGATGCCCACTAAGTGGAAGACTATTTTTTATAATTTCTGAAAATTTTTGATCATTCCCTTTCACCTTTACTATACTTACAATGAAAGTCGCAAAAAAAAAAAAAAAAAAACTGCATCAAGTTTAGATTATTGGTACCTATATAACTCAACTACTGCTATCTCATGTAGTAATTAGTTACAGTTTTTGATTTTTTTTTTTAAGCTGAAAATTTTTGTATGAACATTGCGAAGTTGATATTTAGCGTATTTGCATGTTACTCCTAAAGCACAAACGGAGATAAAAATCAGTCAGATCAATTCGTATGCATGTTTCCCACGTTTATCCGGCTAAAATCTTTCCTCATTTTCATTTTACAAGTTGTACGATATTATAACCAAAAAAAAGAGGACATGAAAATCACAAACCCTATCATGGATCTACCTATGGCTCGTAACTTTGGGTATGTAGTTGAGAAGTATTTTCAGAAACTCATTTAGGAGGACCAAATCGTGTTGAGACACGAACAGTGGACTTTATCAACGCCTATGGTAGTACTCGATACGAACATAAAAGGGAATAGGTCAAGGTTTACAAATTTATGTTTCTTACGTAGATAGTACCTACTGTGCTTGGTTCCTAAAGTGACTCGTATAAAGTTTACGCAATAGGCTTAGGGGTTTCAAGGGCTGCACTTATGAAATGTAGTCTCGTACTGGCAAACGTCAAATTTGGTACTTAGGCACCTGAGGAGACACTTTGAAAGTTATCGGCCATGATATTAACGTCTAGTAGGTAAAATGTTAATAAGGCGCAACACTTTACGGTAAGTGAAGCGACATTTACAAATACGAGTGCGATAGACTGTCTGCGACTAAAATTGAAGATTTTCTCACTTTTTGAGAATCGATGGCTGTTTCCATTTGATTCATGTCTTTGATCGACGACTGCCAGGTCAGCTTTTTAGTCTTCGCCACTGCTGTCGCCGGCGCATCTTTCATCGTCTTCGTTACACCGTCCACTAATTTCGATTCTTCCAACGTTTTTTGCCTTCCCTTCAGCTGACCTGCAAAATTGTAACACACTTAGCAACGATAAGGGCATCCATTTTAATTTAATCACTCTCAATCGTCGTAACAATGTGTGGTGTCCGACGTCTCAAAGACCAATACATAAGGCCACCTGGCGATAAATCGAAAACAGGGTCGCCATAACCAAATAAAATTTAAAGAGGTGTGGAACTCAATCGATAAAAAATAAAATAAAATAAAAGTTGATACGTTCCAGAAAGGAAGCAGGGAGTGAAGTCTGAATTTAAAAATGAGACAGCCACATTCTCTTTGGGAGATTAAGAACAACTATCACATCACATCAAAAGGCAAAAAAAAAAAACAGAAAAGTTAGCTCAAATTACATCATTTCACCAAAAATCACCAATTACCCCATTCTGACTTCCCCTACATCACCCCTATCCTGACTCTAACAACTGAACATAATCTCTGAACTAACCATCATAAATAAATAATAAAATACTGTACTCACAGAAAATACGAGGAATAAACAACTCGGCTCTTTCAGGAGAAACATTTTTTATTTGAAATAGCAATCGGACATCAACATAGTTAAGCAACTTGATAGAACTCAGGAAAACCAATGAAAATTATTCTTATTTAAATTTCAAAAATATTCCATTTCAATGGAAATAAATTAAATTAAAAAAATTAACAAATTTAGTTTTTTCATAATTACCAAACAGTTAATAAGAAAACAAACTTTTTATTATTTAAAAACATTTTGAGAAAATTTATTACATTTTGACATTTTGACTTTACTAATTGAGCTCTGAAAAAACAAGAGCCAAGAGATGTGCTTCTGTCAACTTCTAGAACAGAACTGTAAAAGGTGGTTAAAATTGAAAAATGAAGCAATCAACTTCAAAAAAAAAAAAAAAAAAAAAAAAGGATAAAAATTAAAATGGACAGAGCATATAATAGGTTTTCTGAATTCCCCCAAATTGCTGAAGTATAAAGGAACACAGAAAGAGATAAAAGTAACAAAAATAAAAAATAGAAGATAAGGATAAATAGGAACTTCCTATTAGCAGGAGAACAAAATAGAAGCTTCACGTTAAAAGTGTGAAACTTCCCCAGTGATGGTAACAAAAGAAAAGTAAAAAACCAAAGTTGATAGTATTATTGAATTAACAAAAAATTGATGTTGAAAGGAAACGAAGTGAGTACAGGAATTCAGTTTTTTTTATCAGGGATGTGTCCAGAAATAAATGGGAAAGAAAGGAAAGTGGAATGTGTAGAAAAATAAAAGAAGTAGGAAGAAAAGGAGATAAAGAAAGAATTGATGGTAAAGAATGATAGGAGATAGCTTTTAAATGTAAGAAATAATAATACTATTACCTAATAGGATAAAATAAAGTATGTCTTCTTATCGCCTTTTATGGTTTTACTTGAAAGATAAAAGAAAATATTCTCGATCAACCTCGTTCCACTCGCTTTTTTACTTTAAATAAAATAATTTAAACATTTTTCTCTCATCTGAAATAATAATATGAAATTGAAATACGTTGTTTTTTGGGATACTCTATACTTACTGGGTTTGAAATTTGTTAGCTGGGGAAGAACTCAGAACTCGTTGAAGTCAGTAAGAATAAAGTAAAATAATAAAAGTAAAAATAAATGAAAATTCTGGAGGAGTACAGGTACCAGACTCCACAAATGTTTAATAATAATAACGTGTTTGTGTTTTCTTTTGCCTCGAAAAACAATGTAGCCATACAAAAGAAAACTAATGACACTATTTTCCTATTTTGACCTAATTTTTTTATGTAACTACCGAGTGACCTAAAAGTCGTGCAACCCAAACATTCATATGTAAAAATTTGAAAAAAAGAGATAGAGGGCTGAAATTATGCACTCTTGTAGGAGTGGGTTACTCGATTATTTATGCAAAATTTCAGCTATGTATCTATAGTAGTCTAATTTTGAGTAATTTTTGATTTTTAATTTCAATTTTTGTATTTGTGGCAAAACAAACTAAGAAATTTTAAGTGGCCAAAGTTTTCTAAAAATTCTGAAACTTGCCACAATAATGAAGGCTGATTACCAGATTAAGCTGATAAAGTTTCACTTTCTTATCTCAATTTTTTTTTTAAAGAATTTTCCTAGTGATCTGTACGCATAAAAAACAAATCAAAAAATTTTGAAACATGGGACAATGATAGGGAAATTGTTACTCAATTATGTGATTTTGCAACTTTTTGTATGCACTAAATAAAAAGTTGCATAACTGCTCATTGCAGGTGTTATGAAGAAAAAACATTAACGTATGAAAAGTTGCATACCCAAACAAATTTAAGGAAACTGTTATGACAAAATTCTGCCTTAAAGTGAAGTACTGCACCAAAGTCCGGATCAGTGGTGAGGATGAAATAAAATTTTTGAAATTAAAACATTTTTTTAAAAAGGATGAAGGTACTGAAGTGAAACTTTACCCGTTTAATCAGGTAATCATTCTCTATTATTATACCAAGTTTCAGAATTTTTTGAGAACTTTTACCATTAAAAATTTTTCAAAATTTATTTTTCAAACATGGAAAAATTATAATTAAAAATCAAAAATTCCTCAAAGTTAGATTATTACAGATACAGAGCTGAAACTTTGCATGAATAATGGAGTAATCGACTTCTGCAACTGTGCCAAAATTCAGCCTTGTATCTCTTTTTTCAAAATTTTTACATTTGAGGGTTTGGGGTTGCGTGACTTTTGGGTCACCCGGTACGTACATATCTCTATCTCTACATATTATAAAATACTAAGGGCCACAAACTGTTGGAAACATCAATCCAGAATCGCTGAGCGGATTTGCATGAGATTTTCCAGAAAAAATTATTATTCCAAGGAAGGTTTATAGCTATCAAGAAAGTCCGTATCCCCCCCTAAGTGCAAAGTCATTAATTTTGAACATCTCTGAAAACAGTAAACGGACAAAATATTTCTTGAAATTAACAGAAAGGAGTAAAAAAGAACTGAAAAAATATTTCTCCCTTTCAATTGGTTTCATCGTCTTGACGTCTGCTGGTTGTTGAGGTGGATATAATTCTCTCTCTCTCATTGTTTTTTTCATCGGGTTTTATTTGGGTCTTCAAAAAATAGGTTAAAACAAATAATAATTATTATTAGACACTACACAAGCGAAGCTGCAGGTGACTGCTCGTATATTTATAGTCCATCCTATCCTATGCTATACAATAATACGAGCAATAATCGTATGTATACATATATGTTTGTAAGTATGTGGGTAATTGCATTCTGAAGAACTAGACCAACAAAGTAGCTGAAAATTACAGGACAGGAGTTTTTAAGTGTGAGAAAATGATTTAGACAGGTTTCAAATTTGAGAAAATTGGTTGAACAGAGGTATGAGCATCTTAATCTATTTGTTAGGAAAATTGATAACAGTTAACGATGAAATTTTGTGATTAACCCTAAAAGTAGCGGATAGAAAGGTTTTATTAGCGAATTTTTCCAGACCTAGGATGCCTATGATTATTATGATTTATAAGTACCTATTTAAATAAACAAAGTTATTTCTATTTTCCACATCCGAGTAAAGCCCGGTGAACCAAGTTACTACCTATATTATGTGCGTATGAACTGCTTAAATTTGTGGTTTACGATTTTAAGGAAACTAAAAAAGGGATAAGGCTGAAATTTTCACAGACGGCAGTCCTCATACAGGACCAGGTTTGAACCAAGTTTGGTATTTATTGGTCCTGTAGTTTCTGAGAAAACTGAAAAAATAAAAATTCCAGGAAAAACCGTTTTTTCAAGATTTTGAAGACACTTCAACAGGAATCGGATTGAAATTTTCACGATGAATTTTCCTTACGTTGATGTAAGAATTATCGAGTTTGGTGTTTATTCGTTTAGTGGTTTTCGAGAAAACTGGAGAAGAAAAAAATTTTACATTCACGGTTTTGAGAGAACTACCAAAGGGATAGGGCTGAAATTATGTGTGTGATGCTTATAGTTTCCGAGAAAAATGTAAAACATAAAAAAAAAATTGCTAGAGAAAAGCAAGACGACTGCGTTGTTTCTTGAAGAAGCTTTCTCTTATTTACGGTTCAAGGGGTTAGAAGCGTCTTTTCTGTATTGCATTAATTAAGGCTTTATTATTATATTTTCCAGAGGGAAACACAATTATTGCATTTAGCACAATGGCGGGACCTGTGAAAAAGCGCCAACCCCGAGTCGAACATCGCGAATGCATGTATGTCACTCAAATTCTTCTGTACACAATATAATTATGTGTGTATATATATGTATATATATATATATATATTTCCACTTTTTGTTCATTTTGGCACTTTTTGGGAGTCTGTGAAGACTCCGCTTTTTGACCTGTGGCAATAAAACTTTGGATAGTGTTAGAAGCTTTCGTGGGCTACACATTCGTGTTACAATTTTTGAAATTCATCCGCTACTTTCGGAAGGAGGGGCTCTCAAAGTTTCGCAAAAGCACTACGTTGTCATCACGATAACTTCCATAAATAAAAAGATTTTGGTTTGAAATTTTTTGTAGTAGTTGAAGACAATTACGGCCTGGTTGGGTGGCGAATTTGACAGAAATCGGTAGACTGGTTCTCGAATGGCAGCCATTACAAAATTCGACACTTTTTGAAAATACACACTTACCACCGTTGACGCGCGGCAGAGATATTTTGATAGTGTAAATGAGAACTGGCAAATTGGGCTTTTTATCCATTTTGATTTGCATAGCCTGTAGAGGTATTGTTTGGCGTATGCACGTAAGAATTATACCTTCATTCCCCCTCTGCTAGGGAAGAGTTGAAGATAATCGACTTAATCTTGATCGTTAAAACTACGACGCTAGCGATTTATTAGATGCGGGGTGTCCAAATATGCCATTTGTCGGCGAGTGACTAAATTCTTTTTCGATTCTTTTCCTATGTAAGACACAACGAAGGTGTTAAAAATTGAAATTTATCGCCAACCCTGAACGAGTGTGCGCTGCGAGTGACGCGACGATGGTGAATACCAGGTGACAACGACAGGCAAAGATGGGGGAAGAAAAAAAAGAAAAAAAAGAAAAAAAAGAAAAAGAGAAAAGATAAATCACGGCTTAAACCGTAGAAAATTAATTCTATCTTAAACCACGGCGTAGACTCTAAAAAGAAGCGGAATGAAAAAAATAATGAAAATGAAAACGAATAAAAAAATAAAAATAAAAATAAAAAGGAAAAACGGACGTTAAGTGGCCCAACCTCAACGCACTTATCGTTCTTGTGAGTTTTTTTTTTTTTTAAACGTGAAAAGTTGGGAAAGCAGTAAAAGGCGGGGAAGGGTAGACGACGGTTTTTTGGAAATAAAAATAGGCTCGATGGTTGTTTTGGTTACCGAATGTAGGCGCGGTGTTCGGAGGCGAAGCGCTTTTCGTCCCGAGTTCGTTTTCCTCTTTTCTGCAACCGACGACAGCTTCTGGTCGTTGCCCTATAAAACCAACAAACGAACAAACGGACCACCGGTTAGTTGCTTAGGCCTCGAATTACGAACATCCTTCAGAGTTTAACAGTCGGTTAAAAGGTACAAATTTTGTATCCGACTCCGTTGCGTTGGTTTAGTCGATCGTTACGGACGGCAAACTGAAAACAGCAGTGTTCAACGCATGATGGTATAGGTATATCGGCCCCCTCGGTGCCGCCACTCACTCGGATACGAAATCGTTGCCAGGTTTCACGCTTCCTCACCCTCAGTTCGTATTGTAGGTACCTACCTACGCGGCGATTTGTAAGCGACTTGAAAAAAAAAGGAGGCCGTTATTAATTCGACGCGCGGGCGTATAGAGGTAAGTGCGCATGTTTTTTTCACTAAACCACCGGTTATTCTTCCCTCATGCTCCCACTGTCTCGACTTGGAGCTGAAAAAAAAAACATATACATTCCCATCGTAGGCTGAGCGTTGGGTGAAAACTTGCCGAATTTTAAAACATTTTCGCACCGTCTGCAGCAGGCAACGGTTCCCGATTTTTCGGCACCACGCTGTCTCGACGGTCGCCGAACCTTTCCACGAGATACCGCGCAATGCGGCGGATCAGGCGGTTCACGTCGACTGCACGCACCCTGCCGCACCGGTAAGGCTCCACTTCGCCGCAGATCTGACAAAGACATCCCTTAAATTCTTAAATTCGGCGGCACAGCGTACGCCAAGCGGTACGCAATCGCGACGGTTGCCCGTTTGGCGCCGACATGTTTAACCACACTTTTTTCAATATACCCACCCACATACACCTGCCTATTAGGTCACACGACCAAATAACGAGCGACGCCCACGTTTGGCGGCGAAAGCGACGTTTGTCGCTGCTGTTGCCGTTGCTGTTGCCGTTGCCGTTGCCGTTGCCGTTGCCGTTGCCGTTTCCGTTGCCGTTGCCGTTGCCGTTGCCGTTTCCGTTGACTTGGCCCATACCTCGTAGGTACCTGACTGGCGACAAGGGCGTCTGGTCAAATGTTCGACCATTAAGTCGCTTTTAGCTTCGTCTGCGCGAGATCTATCGACACTCGCGACAATAGGTAGGTAGGTACACGTTTTTTCGAGAAAACTCGATCGGGTGCGTGAAAAATTAGGACACGATTCGTGAATTTTGTGAGAATTTCGCAAGTGTCCGGACGGGCGTCGTCATTCAAATCGGCTGAAAGCGTACGGCACGTACCTAACTGCCAACGAGACGAACCCTACTTCGCCGCAAGTGTTCTGCCAATAGTATTTTACTCAACTACGGTAGTTAGTAAAATGAGCGATTATCACCGGTGGCTAACTACTCGGAGTACGATACTTTTTTCAACGAATCAACCAAAAAGAGGGTACTATAGTTATTATTTATTCGATTAGACAGGTAGGTAGTACCTAAACTTTATTCACGAATACAATTTTAGATGTAATTAAATATTATCGAGAAGTAAGTAACTTGGTTGTTTGTGCAAGCATCGCAATGTGAAATGGCCCTTTTTTCTTACGTGTAATTGGTGCTGCGAAGAAATAAACAAGAAACAACAGCTGAGAAAAAACCAATTTCTACGCTGTTTCTGCACTTGGTGAAGAAATGAAAATCATTTTTGATGTTCCAAACTGCTTTGGAAATCTCGTGTTTTGCTAATCGAAATCGATTTAAGTTAATGAAATTTATAGGTACGTCGAGTGAATTGATAACGATGGAGATGAACTCGACAAAAATTAAGTAAAATCATTCCACAGTCGCTATGTGGCAAACTTAAATTTGAATAACTCCCTTTAAAAGTGTCTCAAGAGCAAAACATTTTTTAGTGGGGGAAGGGAATTGAGAAAAAGCAGTCCCTCTGTTATACGAACTTCATGATGCACGCTTGTTGGAAGTGATACCTACTGATGACCTTCCACTGTAGATAAACCCAATTTGCGCGATTGAATATCATTGCAAGAGCCTTCTACATGCGAAATGAGTTTGAAAATGAAAAATTGTGTACCTAATTAGGTCATTTTGGGAAAAAAAATTTATTTAAAGAACACTTTCATTCGTTGTTTCAGCAAATTATGGGCATATGTGGTCCAAAATTGCAATGAAAATCTGTTTTTTAACCGATTGTTTTTAAGGAGATCGCTTTCTTAGGTATTTATCCTATATTTCGACATCTAGCGGTGTATCTAAACTAAACAACGATGCTAAAAAAAACAACAGATTGTGACGGTAATTTTAGACTTAAATGATCGATAGACTCGAGATAATTGGACAAAATTACAGAACACTTTAATATGATTTCAAAGTAAGTAACATTATTTATACGATACAAAGTACTATTAATTCTGGTTTAACACTGTTAACTCGGAAGATTGAGTTCTTTAACATTTTATGGTTAGAACAGAAGTAAAGATACAAAGTTAACAATTAAATTGGTGGCGGATGAACATGAGAGATGATTTATACGTGTGATGATGACATAATAGATGATTTCATTTTTGACCAATAGCATAATGTAAAACAATGAGATGATAACGTAATTTGTACAAAGTAGTTCTTCTAGGTGATGATTAAATTATGTAGAGCATATCAGGAATGTGTAAGTGAGAGAGATAGCAATAGGGTGAAATTTACGAAGATTCTAGCGTGGTACCTGAATTATATCCAAACAAATCTTTGGTACTTATTTTGTTATACAAGGTGGATAACAGTTTAGGAGTATAACCAGAGACATATAATTAAGCGATATCCAACTCTCTATATGTTTTTTCGAACAAAAATGTGACAAAGACCTTCAACAATCATCATCATCATCGTCATCAACAACAAAAAGTCAACTTTGTTTAACATTCTGTGCAGTCAAGGCTGCACATATTTTGCAGTGAAAACAGACATCTCCATACCAATACACACACACTATCAAGCTACAACACAAGCGCAGTAAAGTAAATGAAGTTGAGAAATTGTTTATGATGATGATGATGATGGTTGAGATGTTTGTCACATTTTTGATCATCTGTTGGAGATCTCTTTAGCTATATGTCCGAGGGTATAATGATATCCTATACTATAATATGAGCAATAATTGTACGTGCATATATGTGTGTATATGGGTCTGCGTGTATGTTAATGCATTATGAAGAAGTAGACTGACGATATTGCTGAAAATTACTGTATAAACATATTTGGGTATGAAAAAATAATCTATATAGGTCTCAAGTATGAGAAAGTTTGTTGAACAAAAGTACGAGCTGTCATGGCTACGGCCACGAGTCCTGTGTGCACTGGCGATGCGCAGAGGACTCGACATGACTGTAGATACTGGGTTGAGGCGACGCCAACCAGTTGTCTAACAGCGAGGCGAGAGCTAAGGTGTGTGACAACGAGATATTTTATTCGTCCTTGTGACGTTAAACCAACATATAGTAAACTCCTCCACTACATGGTAGCAGGAGCAAAGTGTTTTTCACTGGACCTCGAATTCAATAATTCGTTTAAACCGAAATTTAATTTCCCAAATCGAAACCTAGTTTCAGAAAATCGAAATTTAATTTCGCAAATCGAAACCTGGTTTCGGAAATCGAAAATTAATTTCAAACATCGAAATTTAATTTCGAATCCACACGCTTCCACTAGTCAATGACTCTCACCCGTACGCAGTACGCACTTCACAGTCTCGATAAGAATTAGCCTAACAGTTAATTACAAAACAAATCAGTTTGACTTATTCGAGACTGAACTTCAAGTCAACAATAATTTCCTATACTCCATATAGTAATACATTTCCTAATTGTAAATTAGCCTAGAAATGAATTTCGTAATTACCGCTATCAAATAACCGACAAAAAACATTGCTAAGTGTTAGCGCATCTGTGCATCTGTCCTTCAAAACGAGAGAGATAGAGAAAAATATATTACTATCCCTATCTCTCTCGCACTCATGCGTTTGAAAAAACAATCCTGAAAAGAGACACAGATGTCTTCTTTTTCGATCGAATTTCTTCAGAAATGCAACGATCGTGTTGAAAACAAAAGATTCGATTCAACCAATCGGCTCTCACCAGCCAATGGACGATTGAACATCGTATGAGTTTTTTGTGTGAACACACACACATACGCAAAAAGGATCGTAATCCTTTACGCAATTACGCACACAAACGTAATTTATGCATCACGCTGCAACAGCAGCGACAACAGCGTGTTCAACACGATGTACTCTGGATGTACGAAAAGACACACGATAATCTTCACTTCCTATCTGATTTGCGAAGAGATCGTAGTGCGTTTTGTCATTAATTGAATTTTGAAAAACAATTAAGTAATTTTATTAGTGTTTTTCTTAATATTTTCGTAATTATTTACGCGATTTTCACCATCATTCCCCCCGGAGTGTAGTGGTGTAGTTTCCGCAAGGTGCAGCCACTTATTCACAAGTAAACCGTAAGTACACTTACGAAAATTTTAATCTTTAGCAAATTTTCTAAAGTGTCGCCATATTCGAAATATGCATTCGTAACCGATTGTTACGAGACTAAATCTCAGTTATACGGACTTAAAGTAATTTATTTCTATTGTATTATTACCAAATTTTGTAATTTCAATAGCCAGTCCAAAAAAAATTTATAACCAGCTAAGATCGCATATCGATCTTAGCACAAAAATTTAGTCAATTTGTGCGTAATTTAATTACGAATCAAAATCGGTTTGTCGCCCCAGGGTCACGCCAAAATTCTTTTTGGAGAAGAGAACCTGGAAATTCAAACTGAATTCGAATAATATCATTCGTTCTTAATAAATCGAAAACGATGTTTTCGCCCACGGGTCATGCCCGATTTTTCATTTTTTCACAAAAACTTAGAATAATTTCGAAAACTATCTTTTCACAAAAACCGAAAATGATGTTTTTGCCCACGGGTCATGCCCGATTTTTTCGTTTTTCTAGAAACTTTGAAAAAAATATTTCATTCGAAAATAACATCTTTTCGCAAAAATCAAAAATGATCTTTTCGCCTACGGGTCACGCCCGATTTTTCATTTGCCTAAAAGACTGAAAAATTTTGAAAAAACAATTTCCTAAAATCGATGAATTTGCGATTCGCGATTTCTGTTATTGGGCAAACACATGATACATGGTAAAGATTCGTAACATAAGTTACGCTCTCCCACTGATGCGAAAAAACGAGCCATCGTATTATCAATGAAAAATCGCGTCATTGACCTTCATTCAAATGTAGGTAAATATTACGAACGCAATAATCGTTCGTAATCGATCGCATCCCTATTCCCGATTGTTAGGGATAATACCTGCCATGAGGAAGAAAAATAACTAATTTTTTTTTGGATACTTATTATTTCTGTTCTTAGAACATGAGTAATCAAGAAAAAGCTGCGTCGCGTAGCGACGATATCGTTGTCCTCCTTGAACCTGAGTCGCTATTAATGGAAGAGGAGGAACACACTGAGGCATCGACATCCCATCAGGAAGATGCAACGCCGGCCCCGCAACCACGATGGGTAGACGAGATCGAAGTAGAGGAGCTGCGCAGAGAGGTGGCAATACTGCCAAGCACGCAGCCATCACCGGGGCACACAGTCCACTCTGTACCTATGAATGTACAGCCAAATAGCCGCGCGTCCACCCACGGCACCAGCGACGTCACAGATAGTGACGATGAACGTGAACAATTCGTAGCCATACTCGAAGACGTGGAAGAGTATGCGAAATCGCTCGAGCGAAAACTCGAGCGACCACACGTACCGCAGTATGAAATACAAGCGTTGTCCAATGAAGACAACGCAATTGAGGCTACTGTAAAAGACCTCGAATATGTACCTCGAGGCCTCGCAAGAGAAACCTTGCGTAGGGCCAGACAGGTAAAACGAAAGTTGTTAGTGCTGCAATCGACAATAAAATTGAACACCCAGCAGCATCAACCTCAACAACACTTTGTACCAGAGGTACGTCAAAGCACGGACAAGCAGCGTTGCAGGGAGGAGCAGGCACGCTGGGATGCCAGGGTATTGGAACTAGCAGGAGAGCTCGGGGAAGCTCTGCGTAAGGAGGCCAACACTCGTAAAGTGTTGAACTCCTCGCAGAGGAAAGTACGCGAGCTATCTCCTTAGTCCACGATGACCTTGGCATCCAAGCAGCCAAATTCATACATCAATACCTGCCCGACGCAAAGAAAGCAGCCGAACGCGAACGTTCGCCACCACCACCACCACAGGCTGTGGAGCAACAAACCCCAGCAAGGGGTGAACGGGGCCAGCCAGGAATGGTGACAGGTAATGAAATTTCAAATTCAATTGAAAATGTAACATTTCCTGAATTAAACGAGGGAGAACCAAGCCCCAAAAGGCGATGTTCCCACCAACCCTCTTTATCTCAAACTAATTCTCAAACATTCGACACGTCGTGTCGCGAGCTATCGCAAAACCCGATAGAAAATGAAACACCCCTGGCAGTAGCGATGGACCCAAACACCATCGAAAAATCACCATCCGAAAATTATATTTTGAAATGTTGGGAACATGATCCAAAAGATCAAGTTGATGCTGGGTTTGCAAATCTCAAACCTCCTAAATTCTATTTAGAAAAGTGGGATGGCGATATTCTAGGCTATCCTGGGTTTATTAACGGATTTAACAATTACGTGAATAAACGAAAAGATATCGCTATCCCACAAAAAATCAACCTGCTGCAAGGGGCCCTACCGAAATTCTTGGTAGATAAAATAAATCATTTTTCCCCAGATAACGTTGGCTTCATCCAACGCCTAAAATTCCTAGATAGTAGGTATGGGGACAAATCAAAGATTCGAGCTGAAATGTGGCTAAAAATAACCACATACACCACAACCACTAACAATACAACGTCAATTTTAGACACGTTAGACACCCTCACCATTATGGTAGATAGATACCATTTACTTGCTAAAATAATCGACGAGGAACAACTATTTAACATAGTAATTAAAAAATTCCCACCTCGATCATACCAAAATACTTTAAACAGTAGCAAATGCAATGTTAAACATTTGTTCGAAGCAGTTAGATCGTTTATTAAAATTAGGGAGTTATCGGAGCCTATCTGTACCTCTGTACCAAAAAAGGTCGATAAACCTAATCCACCTCAACAAAATAAAAATTTCTCTCAACCTAAAGGCAGGAGAAATTTTGCGATAATTTCTACAGAAAAGAAAACGAACGAAAGAGGACAGAATAAATCCAATCCTCGAAAGCAACTAGCACCACGTTCGAATCGCACAAAATATAGGGATACTAATGAAACTTTATCTAATATAGATGCAGAGGGGACTTTATGGGTCCAGCTCCCATCCGGCCAACACATCCCAGCGTCAACGGTGCGCACACCGCTGACTCCAAATACACCCTGTATCTTCTCCAAAGGTGAACATCATGCTCACCTCTACAGAAAAAAGAGTACTTTGGAGTCACGTCATGCACACTATGAACGCTATTGGCTATGCCATAGATGCGCGCTATCACACACCAGTACCCAGTACTGTAAAGCGCTACCACTCGCGAACTGTCGATGGTTCCAGTGCAGAAGTAGCGACCACCACTCGAACCTCTGCCCTGTGATCGATTACCCGATCACAGAGGGCAGAGTGGCTGCATGGATCGAGCAGTTGAAAGACTGCAAGCAATGCTTACCACCAGGTAACCTGTTTGATAAACAGCAACAAAACTTACCTGTATCCGATCCTAAACAAACTGTACAATTACAGACGACTGCAGCTTCCGAAGAAGGAATTGCTAGTATCATTGCGCAGCAACGCCAAGAGGATGAGAACCTGAGTTCCGTGTCCGCAGTTCCAGTGTTAAGTGAGTGTTTATCATTTTTTAGTATTAAAGATACTGACGCTCATTTCTTAACGTTTTCATCGTACATTCTCGCTCCAAACGATAAAGATCCAGTAAAAATTAATGGCTTTTTCGATTGCGGAAGCAAACATAGCTATATGTTCTACACATATGCCTATGAACACCTTAGACAAAATTTTTCTGAGTTCGCTGAAACAATCAAATTTAGAGGCCTAGCTGGACAAATGTCAAAACAAATTCGCACACAAATTGTAAAATTTGAACTATTCAAACACGATGGAACTAAGGTTCAAATGGAAGCCAACATGGTTCCACACATTGCGAATGACCTATCCGAATTTGATTTTGTTGAATTTAAAAAACGTTACCCACGATATTCCAATATCGATTTTTCAGGTTTGGACCGAGAATCTACGATACATTCATTAGTTGGTAACAATTATATGTGGTCGTTTATAAAGCACATTAAACACTTGTCGCCAACCCTAACCTTAATCGAAACAGATTTTGGAAAAATGTTAGGAGGATTCTTAGGAAAACCAACCGAATGTGACGCATTCGAACCATCATTTTTTACATCCCCAGAAAGCATCGAAAATTTTTGGAAATTGGATACCTTAGGTATTGAAACCAAAAACCTCATTGAGGACGATGCCGAAACTGAAGCATTGCACTTATTTTATAAAAATATAAAATTAGTGAACAATAGGTATCAAATCAAATGGCTATACAAATATAGCCCACCACCCTTAGTCAATAATAGACAGTTAGCTTTCAAACAATTAGAAAGGCAATTGCCCAAATTGCAGAAAAATCCAGAATTTTTCGTAAGATACGATCAGTATTTTACCTCACTAATCAATCTAGAAATGATTGAACCTATCGAAAACGATAGACCCGCGGAAGTAGTACACTACTTACCACACAAGGGTATCTACGATCCAACAAAAAGCACTCCACTTCGAGTAGTTTTTGATGGATCGGCCAAAACTAAAAAGTCTAACTTGTCATTAAATGACTGCATGCACAAAGGAAAAGTACTATTAGCTGATCTAATAGCAATGCTTGTAAGTTTCCGTAAGAACCCTTACGCAATAATCGCTGATATTAAAAAAGCGTTTCATCAAATTGGATTGCACCCTGATGACAGAGATGTCACACGTTTCCTGTGGATTAAAAATCCTAACAATCCTATGAACAATAACAATCTAGTAACATTTAGATTCTGCCATGTTCCCTTTGGAATCATAACGGCACCATTCTTACTTGCAGCATTGCTATTACATCACTTCCGATTGGTCAACATGGAGTTCCATGACAGGTTCTTAGAACGATTTTACGTTGATAATTTAATCGTTTCCGTACCAACGTACGAAGAAGCAATAGATTTATACATAAAATTGAATAAATTATTCAACGATATCTCCATGGAACTTGCCCAATGGGGCACCAATTGTAAACAGCTAAGAAAAGACTTTAACCCACAACACGCATTAAGCAACCCAATCATAAAAGTGCTTGGCCTATATTGGGATATGGAACATGATGTACTTTACATGCCCAAACCAAAACCGTTTATGTCTCCATGGACAAAACACACATTCCTTAGGGTACTATCATCATTCTATTACCCTTTAGGTTGGTTTGCACCAGCATTCGTTCCATCGAGAACGTTCATGAAAGTACTCTGGTCCAAGGGATTGAAATGGGACGAAAAAATCCCAGACGATCTCGAACCAACAGCCACTGAGATAATTACTGATCTCAGCAATAGCCTAAACTATTGTAACCTAGACAATTCTATCTAGGAAATTATAATCCGAATACCTATCAACTACACGTATTTGTAGATGCATCACAAGTAGCGTACTCAATGGCAATATATATCAGATTTAGCAATACTAAATCAAATTGTCATGCAGTACGATTTGTAACAGGAAAATCACGCGTAACACCTATGCGACCGATAACAATTCCAAAACTCGAATTGATTGCAGCACTTATAGGTGCACGTGGACTACGTTCCCAACGTAAACCGCTCGGTTTACAGAACGCACCAACATTCTTGTGGTCTGATAGCAAATGTGTTCTCACATGGCTATTAGAAAGAAAAGTCCACCCACAATTTGTAAAAAATAGAGTCGACGAAATAAAAAGTATAAAACCTGTCGAATATAGATATGTCCCATCAACGGACAATCCTGCTGATATTGGCTCACGTGGTTCTTCTATCCACGAACTATCTAAATCACTATGGTGGTCTGCACCAACTTGGCTATCCCAAGATGAAAAATCTTGGTCAAAAACCGATTTGAATATAATCGAAAGCCCACCAGACGAACTGACCAAAATAGATACGCCTGTATTTCATACAATGAAAGAAGTTTTATCTTCAACTTCTAAAAAATCCGTATCAATAACACTTGATGACGAATCAATTTTTGACAAACGTCATCCTGCCAAATATTTAAGGCACATGAAATCAGCAAAAAGATTCATCCCACACTTTTTCATTGGTTCGAATACAGATCAATGTGAAGTAATACTTCCAGAACCTGATGTTCTGTCACAACAGTGGATAGCTGATCCACCGAACCAAAGTCAGCCACTTGATTTGACAACCACCAAATCATGCTATATTCCGAAAGATGAAATACCTTTCGAAAGTTTCATACATCTACCGTTTAACACTCCATTCAACATAGATATAACGAAATTCAATACTCTATCTAAACCCGTACGCACACTTCTACAATGTATAGAAGCCGTACAACGATTTAGTAAACAACGAATAAGGAGGAAAAGATTAATTTCACCTTATGCATCGTTAGATTTCACGTTTCATTTTGCTCTACTCTGTTTCATCAGAGCTGACCAAAAGAAATACTTTGGAAAACTACTCGAAGTATTAGAAAAACGAAATCACCTTCCGTACATTCTGTACAAAAAATTCCATATCCTGATTGATCCATCTGGGATATTACGTACTGTAAATTATCTACCCGATATTGAGTACGCAAGAGACATGCTATCACCAATACTGATGCATCCTAAGTCTCACTTAACAAAATTAATTCTGATGCACACACATCTGAAAAACGTACACTCTGGTACGAAATTTACCATAGCCGACTTTAGAAGACACTACTTCGTGCCAAAGTCACTAAAAGTGTTACCTCAAATTCTAAAGAAGTTATGTACGCTATGCAAAAAAGCTGAAACAAGACCGTTTAAACAACCATCTTTCTCAGCTCTACCAGACTTTTGTCTGGTACCTTTCGTGAATCCATTCACCTATACAGGTGTGGACATATTTGGCCCCTTCATGGTATTTGACAAATACCTGCCAAAAACGAAAGCACAGTTGGCAACACCAACTACACCACCCGTTAAAAATTGGGTGCTGATATTTACGTGTCTGTCCACTAGAGCAGTACACCTACTCTCAGTGTCAAACTTGACAACTGAGGATATCTGGACAGCGTTCTTAACATTTTTTGCTGAAAAAGGTACGCCAAAAGTTATCCTATCTGTTAACGCAGCGCAATTCCCCCTAATTGCAACGTACTTACCAGAATACTGGAAAACGTTCACTGAAGAATGAAAAATAAAGCCTAGCTTAGATGAAAGAGGCATTAAATTGCACTTCATCCCAGCTAAAGCACCATGGTATGGTGGAGTTTATGAACGACTGATCGGAATCATAAAACAAGTGTTTTATAAAGTCCATGGTCACAACTCAATTTACAAACATACCTTTCAAGCAAGCTTGAAAGATATACAAACAATGGTCAACAGAAGGCCCCTATGCCCATCTCCAGATGAACTAGACCAGTTGACATTAACACCCGCACATTTCATGTGGGCCAACTTAGGACACCTAAGCAATCCGATTAATGAATCGAACAAAGACCCAACTCCTACAGCAAAACAGCTTATGGACATTTGGAAGCTCGACCAAGATTACCTAACAAACCTTTGGTTAACTTGGAAGAGACAATATCTCTTATATTTAAGAGATAGACCACCAACTGCGCTATCTAATCCAGGGCACACGGTACCATTTGTACCGAAAGTAAACAACATAGTACACGTTCTGGACTATACATCCAAACCTGGCGTTTACAAACTTGCAAAAATCATTGATTTAGAGAAATCTCGTGATGGACAAGTCCGTCACGTAAAAATAGAATTCTCAAGCAAGCAAACATCTACAAGACCTCTCAAGTTCTTGGCTCCATTAGAGTTAGATGACAGAGACGTAGATAAACTCGATACGTAGTATCGTACCTCTGATAGATATCTCCTAATTATGATAAAAATAGCCTGGACTGACAAGCCAATTTACAGACTTTAGGGTATGCCATAATTGGACACTATACTCCTAAAAATGGTATAACTACAATTTTTTGGCACCCACTATTACTGTCATATGCTTTATAAACAGCTTCGGGTAATAGGTGGCAGAGTGCACTACTTAACTAAGCATCGTTGATGTTTATACGACTCGCTAATTCCCAAATATTCCTTTACAGAATCTTTGATCTACGGCCAATAATTCGTTTCATCCTCTCAGATGCAGCGTCCGGCGATCAAAAAGAACTTTCGCTGAAAGTATCTTTTTCCCTTGTCACCGTTACGTCGTAACGACAGAAAAAGAAGAAAAAATTTGTTCCTAATTTCTTATAATTTCTGTACATACCTATTTTAACATGTTCCTATATTATAATTGTTATGTTTATTGTTTATAATAATAAAATAACATTTTATATATAAACATGTGCGTCTAATCTTTTTAGATTTCAGGGGAATCTTCGGAGATGGCCACCGATGGCCACCCAGGAACACCGCCCCCAGTGTCATGGCTACGGCCACGAGTCCTGTGCGCACTGGCGATGCGCAGAGGACTCGACATGACTGTAGATACTGGGTTGAGGTGACGCCAACCAGTTGTCTAATAGCGAGGCGAGAGCTAAGGTGTGTGACAACGAGATATTTTATTCGTCCTTGTGACGTTAAACCAACATATAGTAAACTCCTCCACTACACGAGCATCTTAATTTATTTGTCAGGAAAAGTGATAACAGTTAAAGAAGAAATTTTGTGATTAACCTTAAAAGTAGCGCATAGGAAAGGTTTTATTAACGAATTTTTCTAGGCCTAGGCTGCTTATGATTATTATGATTTATGACAAATGAAGTATGAGTTAAATATTGCGATCTTAATTTTCGAGATGTACAAATACGACAATACCGAAGGCTATATCTAATAAATATATTGATGAAATTCTCCAGTTTGATTAAAATTTGCAAAATTTCATCTTTTTCCACATCCGAGCAAAACTCGGTGAACCAGGTACTAATTATGAATATGACAGTTGTCGAGTAGAAATATATCGTTACACAGATGCTAGGAAGAAATTGATAAGTTCATCTAAGTTCATTGTCACAAAATCTTATTGTGTTTTCATCAAGATTCAATAAATTTTCAAGTTCATAGATGTCTTTTTCCCCAGTTCAGGTACCTACATGAATTTTAGTTGGTTGTAATATTTGTTTAAGAGCAGCAATTCGGGTATCTTTTTTTCCCTTAAAATTTCCAAATTACATAATTTTTGTGGTACAAAAATAAGCACTGCATCTTCGATCGTTAAAAAAATTTTTTTCTGAATAACTAATGTTCAGTTTGTCGCAATTAAGGAACATTTTTATGAATCATTCTTCTGCACAACACTGCATTGAGTAGAGTGTGGTAACACGATCATATCTTTAATTTTATGAATTTGGGGCTGTAGTACACCTCCGCCCAAAGTAGTAAAAAACTTGCGCGCCAAATGCTTTTTTTCAATCGCGCAGTTCCACACGGATGTTTCCTAGGCTATGTAACAGTTCCAAGTGAAAGCCTTTTTTTCAAACATGACTTCCCAAGCGAGTATATTACTCAATAATAAGACGATCTGTTTATTAATCTTGGTGTTGTGGAACGACCTTGGGGAGGGGGCAGGTACGTTTTTTGTTGCGTAACTAAAGGAAAATTTCACCACTAAAAACTCAAATTCAAATATATATACAAGTGTATTTATAATGGGGCGGACTTTTTTCCTAACAACAGATCATGTAGGTGGCTTATTTTTTGCAATGTGGTGGACTTCTTGGTCCATCACGTTAGTAACCCCCTTTTTCTTAGGAAAAAATGAAGATAATGTTTTGCTCTTGATCGGAGGCTTATTATATTAGGGGGCGAACTGTTGAAATTAATATAATACATTATAAAAAGAAAAATAAGCTAAATTAAAGCTATTGAACTCGTAATTCAATAATAGATAAAATCTTTTTTCTAAAAAATAAAATTTAATTTTCAAAATTAATAAAAAAAAATTCTTAATTAAAAAATGAGTATATTCAACAAATCATAAAAATATTAGAATTATATATATTATAATTGGAATATGATCAGGAATAATAGGAATATCAATAAGAATAATTATACGAATTGAATTAATAAATACTAACGACAATTTCAATAATAATATAATCTATTATATAAAATCGAATACTCGCCATCTCTCACGTTGATACTCTCCCTCAGACTCCTATAATGTTTTAAACCATACTTCGCAGTTGTTTTCGTGATTTCCTTATTAAAATGTCAATCCTACCGAAAATTTTATAGTTAGGAAAAAGTTTTCTCATAGCATTTTATACAAATTAAGGAATATAAACGTTATTCATTGGCGCAAACAGTATGTATGAGACAGAGAGATTGAGATCAAATATTTTTGTTTGGAACTGTACTATGTTGATAAGCTCAGCCACGCAGAACTGCATTATTGTTGGTTTTCAATTGGTTCAGAACAGTCTAATGCCCAAATCACTTTCCCCAGACCTGTGCGGAACTGTTGTAACCCAAATTTTGGATGCATAATCAGTTCATTTTGGAAAATACGGATTTTCTTTTTCTCATATTGCAACCTCTCTCATAGAAGTTTGTACTCACTTGAGATATTTCTTATATTTGGCAAGCTTATGTATTCGTGTGCCACAAGATTGCTTCACCAAAGCCTGGTTCACACTTGGCCAGTTTTTTAGCTACTGGACAGCTACTTGGGGTACTATTCTATTTACAGTAAATTAAAGTCACTACGCTATTTTAGCCATTCGAGCCAATTTCAGTTCAGCGGATAGTCCAGTAAGAATAAATTTTAATAGAATCTCACATGGCGATGTGCCAAGTTGAAGTTGACTTTAACTGATTGAACTGTTTAGTGCCCTCAGCTGCTAATAGAATAGTACCCCACGTAGCTGGTTAGTAGCATGAAAACTCGCCAAGTGCGAATAAGGCTTAATTCAAAACTCCAATGTTTGACGTTGGGTTACTTTAAAAACCAGTTCTCAAATCGCATGCCCGCAAGTGCAATCTAAAGAATAAAAGTTTGAAATTTCAGTAAAATATCACTGATGCCACTTGATTCTGCTGTGGCAGATGAGTAAAAATTTTCCACATTTTAAATTATCGTCGACTTGCATTTAAATTTTAGACGAAACATATATATAGTTGGCTTCTTCAGTTTAGCTTCTTAGGCATCAAATTTTTTTCAGCGAAAAAAGTTCATTTTAATAAACGAATACCTATACCTATGATTTTACAGTTCGTATTAATTTATCAAAATCGACGATTCTTCGTGATTTTAAAGTAAATATAAGTTTACGTTAAAAACGCGTTTTCAAAAGATAAGCTTTTATTTATGTTTTTTTGGCTTCAGCTTCACGCGAAATAAATAAGTATTACTTCGTGGCAGAAGGTTGGCTGCAGTATTCGTATATACCTTAAAATCGCAATAGTGAGTAGAATAAAAGGTTATAAAAATTTTAAATTTCGGACTAATGAATTTCGTCGAATAAGATAGGAGTATCGGCCTACGCGAGAATTTACTCGAGCTTTCCTAATACTTTGGAGAAACTGTTTCATTTTCCAAATTTACGCGGCAGGAAGTTTGTAAAAATTCGCCGTATTTTGGCAGAATTTAGCGGCGATTGATGGCGGAAAAATTATCGCCCCACTAAGTTAATCGTTTTTAGTTAGATGAGAAAGCAAAAAAAAAGAGGAAAAAAGCGGCGATTACTTTCCCCTTCGAGACCGGATAGAAATTACGACTAAGGAATACGGGCGACGCTTTTTTCGGCATCGTTGATTACGATTACGATTCGCATGCGTCCATTTCGAACCACTGACTTCGAATAAATCTCAGTTTATTGGCACACGGCTTTCGGCATGCCAGACGCAGATTTTCAAATTTCGTCCTCCAGCCTTGTAAAAGCGGTTATTCACAAATGCCGCCAATTCTGCTTACGAACTCGAATGTTGCGAAAACGTGGGCTATTTTCGTGTTCAGAGGCCGTTTTATATCGAGTGGTGGCTTTGATGTAAATGGTGAATTTTTGCCATATTATAGCATCATTCGTTCGGATGCCTAAGGTTTTCCTGGCCAAATATCGTGCTCGTGGATAAAGGGTAAGATGAAATTCGAGTTCAACAGCAATCCGAAGCGGCGCACGGCACCAGGGCGAATTTATGTGTAATTTTCCACACCTTCTGCACCAATGGTGGGCAAGAAAGAAGGGACCTCAACGACCAATAGGTATTTACTCATCAGAGGTAATTGAAAATATAAAAAAGTATAGAAAAATTACTTCAGCCTACAAGTATGTACGAAAGAAAAAAAACTTGGAAAAAATTCTTGAGAAACAGAAAAAAATTTCAGAATTTTCAAATCATAAAAATCCAAAAATTTTGCTATAAATCCTTAGAGTTGGAAATCCTGCCTATAACGATGTACCCGAATAAACGCCCAATTAATTTACCTTTCAGTTCTCACTTCGTCATTTTTTTAGAAATTGTACATGGTATACTTACTTCGAGCCAGAAGAAGCTTGAGAAGAGGGAGGGATGAAAATGAAATGTTTGCGCATAAAATTTCATCGGGTCGTTATTTCAAGTTTTTTTAAATTTGTTTTTCTAATGAAAATCATCGAATTGGTACAGGCAGATGGTGCAACATTTCAGCTCAGCCATGGTACACGACTGCTTAAAGGGGAGGGGGGTCTGAAATAATGTCGAGCGACGGTAGCAACAACCGTTCACGCACGTCAACGCTTACTGTTATATTTACTTGCTACATATATAATTATAAGATGACCAAGAATCTCAAATCTCATTATACCAGCTCCGAACCGATTGTAAGATCATTTGTGTCCAAGTCCGATGCTATATTTTAGGTACCTACGAGTTTTAGAGTAAAAATTCAAATAAATTGTTCCCAATTAATGGGTCTTGGGTGTAAGCCGATATCGAGGATATTTTTATCAAACATGAACGGATACAATGGAAAACCTATTGGAGAAACGAAGTGAGAACTGAATTATCTGCCGAATCTTCAAATCGTTATCACTTTATCCGTAGACTAGAAAAGGAAAATATATTTTATAAATTACCTTACCCGTATTCGCCGATTTGTTAGTCATCATGCTGGCTGCAGGACCCAATAAGGTGGGCATTAATGCCGATGTAACCGAAGTGACTAGATTACTGGCTGGAGCTAACATAACTAGTTGCATAATGCCTGGAAAAAAAAAAAAAAATAAATAAATAAATAAAAGACAACACTGTTAGAATCGGATTCTTATGGATAAATTTGCCCGGTGGCGTACTCGAGGAGGAAGAATTCAAAGAAGCAGAGTGTAGACCCTTCTTCCATGCTTCTATTTCGCCGACTGCGTACGGAGGTAAAGCAAGTATTACACTAGGAAAGTTTACTGGCTGAAAGTAGATAAAAAAATTCACAGGTTTCACACTTTGTATCAACAAGAGGAGGGTACTTAAAATTAATAAAAATTAAAAAAATTTAAGAGTTGTTCGTTTTTTGTTTTCTTCCATTTTTGCGTTGGTTCCATAAACAATGAAACAATGTTGCCACATCCACTTTATTTTTCATTACCATTTTATTTTTCCAGTTTTTTTTTACCATTGTTATCTACCCCTTCTCGTACAATTCACGCATAAAACATTGGTAAAAATTGGGTGGCGGACACTTTTTCACAACTTGACTCGAGAAGCATTTTCAAAGCTAAAAGTACTTTCTGATGGAAAGTTGTGGAGAGTAAACCATATAAAGTTGAATTAGTTTCAACTTCAATTTGTACTTTTCATGAGTATGAGAAAATGATTTTTGGCCAATAAACTTTCCCTAGTGTAATACTTGCTTTAAGGCTTTAACAACGGTACCATTCCACAAAAGTGTGGATGATTAATCCTAAAAGTGGTGCCACTTTTTATTTTGCACTCGTCCTCTATTATATTTAATTCTCTGAGGATAGTACCTATTGAGGCAGACCATGGAATTTGTTTTGTTTAGCGAAGGTTATGTGCAGTAAAACAGGATCAGTGTTAATAATGATGTATGCGCCCAAGACGATGTGTAAAGCAAAGACCGACGTATGGCGTATTTACTTTATACATCGATCTTAAAAGGTTCTGAAATTGCCTGTTTTATACATTTTCAAGATGCGTATAAAAATAAAGTTTATAAACAGGTGCTGCAAAAATATGGTTATTTCACTGCGGCAAGGTGTTTACAATACCCAATGTCTACAACAGGCACCATATTTTTTTCGGCAGATAATGAGAAACATTACATGACTAATGTTATTGATTAAGACAGCTCCTGTGCATTATCATCGATTATTTTTAACCGACTTTGACAAAAGAGAAGAAGTTATCAATTCGATCAGTGTTTGATTTTTTTGATGTTTCTTTCAGCGTATCTTCTCACCATGGGCATTAATTTTAATCAACTTTTTTTAGAACGATAAAAGGTGAACCAGTGGTAGTCCCATATTATGTTTTGTTTTTAATCGATTACCTACGTAGTTTTCAAGTTATTTATAAAAAACTGTTTGACTTAAAGCAGAATTTCGACAAAGTTATAATGTGAAACGGAGTAAATATATCGTAACAAACTCAACTTACGTAGTATTACTGAAATTATCCAACATGGAATAGGATTTTTTCCAATATTTTACGAAAACATAATAAATGCTAGAAAGTACCTTCTAGAGACGAATTATGAGACATTACCTACCGTTTATTCGCAAAAGTTAGTACTGATTGATTAGATGTTTCACGTACACGTACGATCTGCCTATTGCATTTGGGTTCACGGTTTTGCGAAGACTACGAAACGGATAGGGCGGAAATTTCTAAAGAGATAGCAAGTATTTACGTAGAAGCAAGTCTGACATGAGTTCGATCACTACAGATTGAGTGGTTTTCGAGAACTATGTAAAATATTACTGCTAGAGAAACGCAAGTCTAACAATCTTTTAAAAATTTTTCCAGCAAAATCTAGAAGTATAGGAATTGATTACTGAATTCGGCGCTAATTAAAAAGTTTCGTCACAAAATTAGACGAAATTGTCTCCCGGGCCCACACGATACAAGAAAATAACGCCGACTGCAGTAATTCCAATCCCTAGAATTTGTTTGGACATTTCAAAATAATTATTTTCTCTTTTCAGCGCATTTCTATTGTTACCCAGTTTACTTGCAAACAGGATACTAAAATAGACCTTACAAAAGGGTTAGGGGTGGGGATGATGAAAATTATCCGTTTCATGAGAAAAAAAAAATGATTGGTAGGTTCCATTTTTTCATTCTGACCTAATTTCTTTATGCGCGTATATATATGAATTTAAGTTATTGGTGCCAAAATTTTCTTGTGGCCATGAAACGAAAAACGTACCCACCTCTAACCCTGGGAGCTAATACCACACCATGGGTAATAAGTAGATTTTCTAAAGAAACCCACTTAAAAACTTGAAAAACATTCGAAAGAACTTTACTTTGTTGTTGAAAAACAGAGAAAAGATTAGCGCAGATTCGTAAAAATTTTCTCTTCCTGGGAGCAGCAAAGAAATGGCCTAATTAAAAAGCTTTTATCGACGGGATGAAAATGGGTTCCTGTTGTCTCCAATTATGTTAAATGAAAAGGATGTCGGATAAAGTTGGAAAATAAAAAATTTCAAGCGTCGGATAATAGAAGTAAATAATTAAGACGAAAGGAGAAAAATAAAAATCCGTGCGATAGCGGAAAAAAATTAATTAAAATGCTCCGCGTCTTCTCACAACAAGAAAAATGAAAGAAAAATATCTGTTCGGTGCATCAGCGGCGGTAAGTGTGTATTTTCAAAAAGTGTGGAATTTCGTAGCGGCTACCATTCGATAATCAGTTGATCGATTTCTGTCAAATTCGCCAACCAACCAGGCCGTAATAGTTTTCAACTACCACAAAAATTTCAAACGAAAATCTTTTTATTTATGGAAGTTATCGTGATGACAACGTGGTGCTTTTGCGAAACTTTGAGAGCCCCTCCTTCCGAAAGTAGCGGATGAATTTCAAAAATTGTAACACGAATGTGTAGCCCACGAAAGCTTCTAACACTATCCAAAGTTTTATTGCCACAGGTCAAAAAGCGGAGACTTCACAGACTCCCAAAAAGTGCCAAAATGAACAAAAAGTGGAAATATATATATATATATATATACATATATATACACACATAATTATATTGTGTATAGAAGAATTTGAGTGACGTATATATTCGCGATCTACGACTCGGGATCGGCGCTTTTCTACAGGTACCGCCACTGCACTGAATGCAATAGTTGTATTGTTCTAGGAAAATACATTGAAAGATACCTACAGTAGCGCAGATTTGAATAATAATTTTCCGTTTTTTCCAATTCAAAATTACCAACTAGAGACGAGATAAACGGAATTGTGAGAAAACGCCTAAAAGAGAGAAAATAATTTTTATAAAATTTGTAAATCTCTAATTCAAACATTTTAATTGCAACGTTCGAATACCATTTGAAAATCTTTACGCGAGTTAACATTTTGTAAATATAGCGTCACTCGCCTGAGATTGTGTTTTCTTTTCTTTTCCGAAAAACTCGCATCAAGAAGATATTATATTAGTGTATGGCCAATTGGATATCATTCGATTGCTAAGCTATTAAGCTGCCAGTGTCTTACCATCAGTTTCTTTTCCCAACATTACACGTACGGTACTCACCTATGGTTCGAAACCTCCTCGAACCGAACAGAGCGATTAGTTTCGTTCTAAAAAATTATGATGCGCATTGGACAATAGTTATAATTGTTCGAGTATATCTGACGTCACGCTTCATACAACTGCTGTCAAATAATACTTACGTAGAGAAAAGCGATGACCATTTTGGCACGACCTGGACGGGTTTTAAACATGTGGGCTTCCACAACTCTCACACCAACTCTCGAGTTGACGTGGAAAGATTACATTACATTTTATATATCGGTATTCTTCAGAGCACGAGCAAAAAAAAAAAAAAAAAAATGGAAATAAAAGAAAGAAAGAAAAAAAAACAGCTTCAAGGACGTCGTTAAATTTTAATGACGTCGATTGAATGCAAAAAAACCGTTCAATCTGACAACTTTTCGCAACGGCTATGAAGTTTTCCGAATCAGTTAATGCTAAAAAGAGTCTAAAGAGAATTATGCTGATGTTTTTCACGGCTATAAGGAGAGAATGACTATACGCAGCCCCTTCCTCACCTCCCGCGCCCGTAGAAATGTCAAGAGGACGCCGCATATTTTGCAGGAAAGAAGGGCAAAAGTTGTTCAGCGCCTGCTTCCAATTCACAGCTCATGCAGACGTAACCGCAACGCGAGTGCACGTATGCCACCTGAACAGGGCTTAGAAAAGGGTTGAAATGAAATATCCTGGCTGGCTGGCTGGCTGGCTGGCTGAGCTTTTTACTCGGGCTGAAAGCCAGGCTCAGTCTTTCCACCGGCATCGGCACCGTCCGCCTTAAAACCCGAGTCGTCACAAAAGCAGGCGCTGCCTATTTCTGCCCGCCATTCCGTTATTCCGCCCCACCATTCTCCTGACCCAAATAAAAATTGAAAAATGTATTATTCATTCCGAACTCTATGCGCGAAAAGAGTCATGTAAAATGCGCACACCACCGCCAATGTGGCGTTCGCGACATTTCAGTCAGTTTTTCCATCTTTTCGCTCAAGGCCGATCATAAACTTGAGAAATTGAACAATTTCAATGCAAAGAACTCGAAGCGTATTTATCTGCGAAGTGAAAGAGGGACGGATGAGAGAGACAGACAGACAGACAGATTATTTACTGACAACAGACGTTATCGAACTTGATGTCACCAAATTGGACGAACGATCCGAGCATAACATTCATTTTCAAGTCACATTATACAGGGTAAAATTATCTTTCAGTAAGGATAAAATTCGTTCATAGATAAGATAGGTTCCATAAAGTTGATAAACTCCGTCAATTTTGGCTTCGATTGGTTCGTTGGTTCTCGAGTTATTGGTGATTTGGTTTGATTTCGTTAATAATTCTAGCTTCCTCCTTCTTTCACTCTTGAACCAATCGTCCGATTAAAACCGAATCTGGTACAATGTTCTTCAGAATCACTCGAAGAGTGGTTTCTATTGTTTGAGGTGTGAATGGAACGGGGAGCCGAAAGCCATCAACAAAATATCAAACAAAATCTTTAATACACCGAAAACAAAGAAATCAATGAAAGCCAAAATTGACAGAATCCATTGACATCGTAGAATTTATTTGCGTACCCCACGTCTCCTTTACTAGAAAAAAAAAAAATTTACCCAGCATAATGTTAACGATAAATTGCCAAAAAAAATTGTACCAAATTGGATCTCACACCCGAATCATTATTCCGATTGACATAAAATTTCAGAGTTTACTTCCGATGTGCGGAGTCGATTTATGCACCAATATTAGCCTATCGGATGAAAATTAAATGTTTTACTTTAATAAAATCGGGGAAAAGGTTTTTTTCCAGAATCTGGCAATTTGAAGCGCCTTTTCAAACATATTAAAAGTCCTGCGAAATTGGACCACGACATGCCTTTCAAAAATCTACTTTTTGTGCCCCCAATAGGTTTTTAGCGATTCACTTTTTTTCTAATAACGCTACAAAAAAGTAGGTATTTCAAACAAGAAACGTACGTAGTACCTGTCATGGCTATGGCCACGAGTCCTGTGCGCACTGGCGATGCGCACAGGACTCGACATGACTGAAGATACTGGGTTGAGGCGACGCCAACCAGTTGTCTAACAGCGAGGCGAGAGCTAAGGTGTGTGACAACGAGATATTTCATTCGTCCTTGTGACGTTAAAACCAACAAACAGTAAACTCCTCCACTACAGCGTCTACCTACTTAAATAAAATTTCCTACAAAAAAAGTTCCTCGACATTTCTACAAAATGACTCCAAAGTTCGCGCCTACCCATACTTTTTGTGGCGTTCTCAGGAAAAAGTGAATCACTCTCAGTTGTCCCCATGTTATCATATTCAGACGTATAATAGCTCGTCTGAATCGCGCATTCATCCTCTACAATTTGATGGGTGAAACATAAAATCTGACAATTAGGTTTTGAGTTATAAGTAAAAATGTAAGTCAACCTCAGAATATTGGTATTACCCCAGATCTGAGCTAATACTGTTATCGTCTTTCTTGTCTCATGTATAACCAATACAATCTTTATGGGGCAATACCGTTAATGTGCATACATTGGCTACAAAATGCTTTTTGGTTCATGAGAATTGACTGAAAATTGACAGAGATATGAGACAATGAAATTAACTGTGTTGATGAATAATTGTAAAAAATTCTTCAAAATTGTTTAGTTTTTTTTCACTCTAGTTCATTATTGACAAAATTACAATCATTGTATAGACTTGAAAATGAAAATAAACGTCTGCAGTTGTATTTTTCATAAATTTTGTGAATATATATGAGGGGTTGGGTTGAAGAAGGTGTACTTGCCCCCTGTCAAGCTGAAAAAAAGAAAAAATTCAATTCAGGAGAGTGCAAAATGGCTAAAAATTTTGAATAAAAATTGATGCTAAATTTTAATTTTTTTCGCTCCACAAATTCCCCTTCACCTTGCTCATTTCCAAATCATTATCTTCATCATTGCTGAAAAGGGATAAAATAAACCAAAAAAAAGTAAAAAAGAGGAAAAAGGTAAGAATAAAAAAAAACACACATTTGTCATATGTATATAATATCACGTTTCCAACCATCCCATTTGTTATAACTTTTGCCACCAGGTGGCGCTCTCGGAGGTGCTTACCTACCCTATAGGGGTGAACAAAAAGTGGACTTTCAGAGGGTGGGTTTTTAATGTCATCAACAAAGGACATTTAAAATTATCGCACCGAATTCCGAAGAAAAATATTTTTCTCGATTTTATTCAGTAGAACGCTCTTTTTTGATCGAATTTGACTGGCTTAGAATATAGGATATCGTAAGAAGTTTTAGCCCACATCAGCCGTATTTGTTTCGGTTCGTTCGTCTTCTTCTGTCGAGATTAAATCTGAAAAATATTACACATCTCTACCCGATAGCATTTATCATATCTGCACGTAAGGGTTGTTGTTAGCGTTCCGGTGTTGTTAATTTTTCTAGCGTCGTACAAAGTATTTTTAAGCTGGCAAGCAGAGTAATTTAGCATCGTTGTTTGCGACATCCCACCTAATCAATAATAAAAAAGGTTTTTGTTTTTACAACGCCTCGCATCTTTCTTTTTAACATTTTTTGCTTCGTCTCCGTTTTATTTTTTCTACGATTTTCCTCGTACAGGATGAATGACGTAAAAAGGGTACCAAAGAGAACGCACCAAAAAGGATTTTGTTAGCTTTTAATTTCCAGGTTTTCTTTTTTTTTCTTTTTTTCTTTTTTTTTTTCTTTCTTTTTTCTTTTTTTTTTTTTTTTTTTTTTTGGTAATTTTAAATCGGTAGGTAGGTATCTACGTCAACGTTTTCTATTTATTTATTTTTTTCGACGTTTCTCAGCCGGGTTTTGGTAGGAAAAATGAAACAGACGGCTTGTCCCATACCTACACCATAAAATATCTTCTACATATTATAGGCGTTTAGAGGACTATCGGTGTTCCAAGAACAAAAAGTAAGTAGGCTATTCTAAATTATTTTTCAATGTATAAAATGTAGGGTTCATGTTCAATAAATCGAATTTGACGAGATATCTATACCTATTTATTTCGATCCCGAATAATAAATAACAGATTAGTACTGTTACACTCACAAGTCATAACTCATTTGTAATTATGACAACAGACACGATTACTTGATCGAATTGGGTATTTATTAATTAAACTGTTCGCGATGTTTGGGCACGAGTCTGTGAGAGGAAGTGAAAAATCTGCTTCGGCAGTCAGGGACTAATAGGCACATGTGATTTTTGGCTTAATACGACAGGGATGAATAAGGCTACCAAATTGGAACGAGTAAGGTAACGCCCCTACTAACTGCTACTTAATCCTTCAAAAGACCTGGAAGATATCACATCGGTGAGAATTTCAATATTTATAAGATAGACGAGCAAAAACGATTTTGATGTACCTACCTACCGACCTACCTAATACGAAGAATGAATTGGAAGAAGACTCGTCATAAAGAAGAAGAAGAGTCTATTTTGTAAACAATGCATTATTTTTTACATAATTTCACATATTTTCGTTCGTGTGTAGGAATATATTCGTCAATTAAATTACAGATGAATAAATCTATTACAGTTTTCTTCTAGCTTTCACCTTGAAAAAAATAAAGCTTAAGCTTACAGCTTACGGCTAAGAATACCAAAAATACAGCTTTATTCATTTTCAACTTTTGGATTTCAGCTAGCTTAACGGCCCTGTTTCTAAGAATGAGAAGTAATACTCGACAAAAATGTAAGAAATGGGCTATATTATACAGATCAAATTGATAAGGAATCTCCTTTGTTTTGGAAATTGGTTAAAAACATTTATCTTTCTTATTATACAGGTCATATGTAACATTTTGGAACATATATTACCGGATATGCAACTAATTGTTTTGTTTATTAACAATATTTTTTGGAGGGTACAAATGATACTTTGTGCCCCCAATTTTTCGTTTGGGGTACATCGTACCCCTGTAACCTCCCCCGATTCTACGCCACTGGTAGGTGGTAGGTATACGCGTATCTAAAACGACAGGGTTTTTTTTATTCGATGGGACAACACTTCATTCCGGCCGTGGATGATGATGATGAGGAGGAGGAGGAGGAGGAGGAGGAGGAGGAGGAGGAGGAGGAGGAGGAGGAGGAGGAGGAGGAGGAGGAGGAGGACGTTTTACCGTTCGAAATAATTACGAACCTATTCGGGTAGTTATGAAATAATATCACCTATATGGCCGCAGTATACCTACCTACAGGTTGGTAATATCGAACGTTGGTTTGATGCAACAATAATATGCAAACAAGTGGCGTAGAAACGGAAGGAACATTTGCACCCCTTCAGCGACACACGACTTTAATCGCGAGTTGATTTAAGTTAAACCGGTGATTATCGCTTTAGTTTGACTATTATTCGAGTGATGCTCGTCATAATGTGGCGCAACCAGCCAAAGTAGTTGGCTACGTACCTATAATGTCGCATCGATGTTCCGATAATAAGTGCGCTTACGGCACACGCACAGACTGTCGCCTATAGGTACCTACGCATAGTGTCGGCACGCCGAATTCCCAAAACTAAAGTCGCTGTAAACGATACCAAAATTTTTTCAACTCGATCGAGTAAGTACACGTTGCCAGAATCGACGATTACCAAACATTTACGCCAATAATGGGAAATATGGACCAACGAAGCAATTTAAAAATGACGAAAACGAGTCGTTCAGACTCACAGCTGCGTAAACTCGTAAGTTCCAAAGCGATAGCCACCTTCGCTGAAAAATTTGTGCTACGAGACGATTACGGCCACCGCATTCCGACTATCAGTCTGAACAACCGCTACGCCTCTTAATCGCTCAAATAGGCCAATTCTGACCGAAAAACGAACATCCACGGAGGGATGCCTCGTCTTTTTCTCGGCCATAATATGGTTCAACGGGTTCTTGGTGTTGGTAAATAAACAAACGAAGAACGGAAGCCTTCGAGCTACACTGCAGCACTCGACCTGAAGAATTTAGGTAAAAACGTCAGTTACCCATTTTTCTCACAAAAGTAGGTGTACCTATAGACTTTTTGAAGTGAAAATTCGTTTCGTATGTTTGCGAATAAGTTTTCACGGTTGTGGATAACGCAAAATGCTCGCACAAAAAATAACCTACAAACGATTTACGCATGCGCGAAAAGCGGTAGCGGGATAAGCAGTAATTCATAAAGGTGCGTATTGTCGCTGTAGATTTACCAGAAAAGCTGGGAAAAGTGGGGGCATGGCCGCATTTGTCGTCTTCACTTGCAGCGTATAGCAAAAATCCTCAAGTCTGTCCCACTGCACTGAGCACTCCATATGCCAAAGAGGAGTTGCACTTGCCCAAAGATGACCAAAATGTCTAAAATCCGACCCTCGCTGCAATTTTATTTGGTCTATCTGATACAATAGCCTACAGAATGGTTACGACCCTGTTACGAAAGAATTGCAGAAATGCGTAAGCAAATTAATACGTCCGTAAATGGGTTAGAAATGCGCATTACGTGTGAGGGATGGGCACAGAAGATACGATTTATCTCAAAAAAAAAAAAAAAAAAAATCGTAATAATAATTTCTAAATAGGTATGGGTAGTCCTTGCACCGAATCAACAGTCTTTCCTTCTAAGTAAATAAAAGTTACTCACTGCATAAAAACTTTTTCAGTTTTTTCAATAATGAACTATATTAACACCTCATTGTTTCATAGCTTATCGCAAACCTTCTTAATTATTATGCGCACCTAATATTGCCATTTGTCTTCGCCTTTTTGTGAGGTTTGCTAATTTTAAAATAAGTCTCTACTTGAAATTTAGTAAATTTTCTGGTAACAAATGAACGTTTGGTTTTGGTTAAAAGAAGAATTCTGGATAAAAAATGTTCAACACACGACTGCTGCACAACTGACCACATTTTTTCGTAACAAGAAATAGTTTTGCCGGAACGAAAATGAAATACTAACCGTATGTACAGATAAGCATCGTTGTGATACGAATGTAGATATATATATATATTCGTACTAATCTCCACATTCTACATATTGTACATTTTTTGTATTCTATGCTATTTAGTTCTATATTATTCATCACTTTTCTTCACGTATCACATATTATAAAATACTAAGGGCTAAAAACTGTTGCAAACACTATCACTCCAGAACCGCAGACTGAATTTTCCCGAGATTTTCCAGAAAAAATTGTGTTGGATCCCAAGGAAGCTATCGTGAAAGTCTGTAGCCCTTCGTGCGGGCAAAGTCAGAAAATTTTACCATCGGTAAAAACAAAAAAAGGTCAAAGCATTTCTGGAAAAAAACGAAAATGAGTGAAATAAGATGAATGAAAAAAAATTCTCATTCTCTCGGTTTCGTTCTTCTCTCTCTTTATTTCAATGCTTGGTTCTGGTTTATTGTTTTTTCGTCATCTACTGCGCCAGGCGGATTATTCTCCTCCCTATCTCTCTCTCTCTCTCTCTCTCTCTCTCTCTCCTCTCTCTCTCTCTCTCTCTCTCCCCCTTCCATTTTCAACTACATAGTTTCATCCTAATTACGTATCACGCTAAGTAGGCTACTTTAGTTCCAAGGCAATAAAGCATCCCGTAAAAATCTTTAAAATTCTCGGGAATAGTTTACACCCGAGTTCATATATGGCATAGCCCAGGCCAGCTATATCTTTGTGGCATAAATACGTTAGTACCGTATTAGAAATACTTGAGAGCAGTTCTTACCTTCCTACCCGATTTTTAGAAGACATTTTCAACTGCTTTCCGTTCACATACATGGTTTTCAAAACAATCCATTTGAAGCCATCATTATCTTCTTCGTGGCTATGTTCTCTTCCTGATTTAGTATCTCGGTTCTACGTACATGTCGTAGGCGCTTTGGAAAATGCGTCATTTTGCAGATAGCCTACGTCATTTTAGGAGCCGGCAATTCAGAAAATGAAAAAAAATTATTTCAATTAGCCTGACAATTTTAGGAATTTTACAACGAGCCCGAATCGTTTTAGGCTACACTAACTGACCTGAATATAACGAGTCCAAACCCATTTGGGTTATTTAAAAATCGTTCCAATTAGCTTAAAATCATTAGGCTAATTAAACAACTATAATTTTTTGTAAAATTCCGGCTTTTTATTAAAAGACAGGCGTAATAGGCATTTTACAATCAGCCCAAACGGCTTCAGGCTGATTGAAAATTGTAAAATTTCTTGCTCAGTTAGTCTAGCTCTAACTAAGCTTAATGGAATGAGTTCAAACCTAGTTAGGCTAATTAGAAATCGTTCCAATTAGCTTAAAATCATCAAGCTAATTAAACAATCAATTTTTTTTAAAGAATATATGCCGGTGTTCTGTGATCAGCCTAATGCAATCCAGGCTATTTTGAAAACTAACGAATAAAAAAAAAATTATTTTTCCTTATACAAAAAAAAAATTAATAATAAAAAAAGTACGCGACAATATGATTAAATATGATAAACGTCGGCGTAGTATTTTTTTGCCTCCCCCCAGATAGTTGCGAAAATACTATATATACATGTAGCTGTAGCGTTCACTTAAGCCCGCGCTTTTACTCCTCAGTTCAAACGATATGACAAAGGCAGCGCTAAAGAAACACCGTAGTTTGAACCACAACTGGCCTCACTTAGGTACCCACATGTCGTCGCGTAGTAACCGCAAAAATAAAATGGTATAATTATATAAAAATATTCTCTCTCGTGGGCTTTTCTGATACAACATGTGATCGGAATGACGAATCAGCCCTCAAGAAACTCTTAATTTTTTATTCCATAACCATTTTTGAGGATATTAAAAAAAATTCTCCGATATACTTTTTGCTTCTTTCCCCTCTAATGCAATCGTTATTTCTGATCTTTGCACAGTTTATCTCACACTGCAAAAAAGATGCAGTTATACGTGAACGGTTTCGATGATCCGAGTTTCTATTCTGACTGTAGGTTAAGAAGTGAACTGACTATGTTTAAGCGACGTTCATTACCGATGCCGTGGCTGTGTAAACACGTGTATCACGTAGGCCTGTACACGTCTGCCGAGAGCACAGAGAATGGAGCAATAGTCGTGAAATAGGGGGGGCATTGTGAACAGTTTGATGCACAAAAGGAGCACCCACAGATATGTCTACTCGACGAAAACTTGTTAGAAATTTTACGGGGATTTAAGAATTACCTATCCTAACGTAGTTATATCCACATAAATGTTTATTAACAGACTTCAAAAAAAAAAAAAGAAAAAAAAGAAAGAATGAAAAAAAGGAGGCTATCAATTTGATTTGTATATAGGTGTTTTTAAAGTAGGTTTTCTTTAGAAAATCTACTTATTACGTTTGGTACGGTATTAGCCCCCCCCCTCCCCCCCGGTTGAAGGTGGGTACCTTTTTCGCTTCATGACCTCAGGAAGTCAAATTAATATGTATATACATATATAATACAGAAATACAGAAATTAAAAGATGAAGTGGCGGACTTTCTTTTTACTGTGTATATTGGTTCATCCATTACAGAATGGGAGTGTATCTTGCCCTTTTTTTGATTTTTTTGATATTTTTCCATTCATTGCAAGTTACTTTTTCACTTCTAGTTCGCCATATAACCTGTTGACTTGAGAACAAAATTTAGAAAAAGTATTGCGTAGAATTTGTGTGTTGGGTAGTGTACGTCATGAAACAAAACATTTCCCGCCCCTAAAGTTGATGGTACTACCTTGACAGCCTCCTAAAATCAGAATTTTGAACTATTGAATGTTCCACTTATTACAGCCTAAAAAACTTTTTGCCTTACCTAAAAAAATCACAAAAATCACGCTGAAATATGATCTAGGACAATTACGGGGCTGAGGGGGTTATTATTTTAAGAGGTGGTATGTGTTCGATTTAATATAGTTCAAGGTCCAATATGATAAAACACAAAAGCAAAAAACATTATCTTTCTTATTTCTTGAGAAAAAGCAATTACAATGTGGCGACCCAAAAAGTGTACCACTTTATCTGTAAACATACCTACACATATACAAATCTAAACTAATATATAAAGAGGGAAGTTTGAAAAAGTGTCCATCAGAGGTAATCTCAGAATCTACCTAACCAATGTTGAAGAATTATTATATGAGCATTCTTCATAAACCTAGGAAGGTTCTAGGCTTGGTTTCATCATTTTATCACTTTGAAAAATTTATTTATAAAGGAAAACAAATGAGGGCTGAATTAATAGTAGCGCTGCGTGTATATAAAGTGAACAGAGGAAAAACATTAGGCAAACTTATTAGGGCTGCATTTACTGGCCGTTTCCTGATTCTTAAATTTACATCGCCAGACATGTTTTTTGAGGCGCTGAATTCGAATTTGATGTTAATTTTATCATTAGGTACATTCTTCGACCCTTACTGGGCTCAAAAAGGGAAGAATTTTTTATTTTCAGATTTTATTGCGTAATATATCATCGTACCCACCTAGCAACATATTTTTTCAGGCGCTGAAATTTTAATTTGATGTTCATTTTATCATTTTACCCCTTCTCCGACCCTCATTGGTCCCAAGTAGTGGAGAATTTTATATTTTCAGATTTTATTGTGTAATATATCAGTGAAAACATGGCTCGGGGTTAGAGTCAGAGGTCCTAAGCATTGGTCAAGCAAAGCTGACACCACGGGCAGCTAGTGTATGTATAATTATATAAATGGTCATACATATTCCATTGTGTTGTTCTCACAGTACACGTCACAATTTTGGTCTGATGATCACAAAATTTGGTACGAATATTTGTACTAAGCCAAGGATCAGACTTGATGATTTTGGTACGGATTGGCACCATCATTTTTGTTTTAATTTCAACTATACATTGTTAAATATTGTACTAATAACCATGAAATTGAGAATAAATATTTATTTTAATTCGTTGTAGTACTCTACCAAGTTTGGGGTCGATCGGTCAGACGCTACTTTCGGTACAGTTATTTGTACAAAATTTGAAAAAAATATTTATTCTAATTTACTGTAGCATGTTACCAATTTTAGTTCAGATCGACCGGATGGTACTTCCGATAAATCTTTTTTTGCAGCTTTTTCTTTTCTAGTTTGCATGAACTTTTTTTTTTTACAAAAATTATCTACACGTTCAGGTTTTCTTTTTGTGTTTGTTTTCTAACGTTACTGTATTTCTTTGATTTTATTTCAAATTACCGACATGATTATTTACCATACTTTATCGTTTTAACAGAATTAATTTTTCATTTCTAGAATAATACTTTTAAATTTCACATTGTCTAATATTTCGTCAGTAGCTAATAAATTTCATACAATCATAACATAGGTACCATTCGCACATTTGAACGAATAGACAATGAATATGACCATCAAAACTCATAATTTTTTTTCTATAAAACCTATTTTTTCTAGCGAGGCTTGATGTGCCAGTGTTTTTTTTTTTTTTTTGTTCAGATATACCTAATTGATGATGGAAAAAATGTAAGAATTACGGAAGTATCCATCTTGGATTTGGCCCGTAGTCTACAGTAGGCGAAGATATTGTTCAGGAATTTTTTTAATTATTTAAACTGCGCATGCACAGGCAGACAAAAAAAGAATATATAATTGGATAAAGTTATTCGATGAGACTGTTACCATATTCGTGTCGCATCTGGAATAAATTTCGAACAACGTCTTAAAATTTGCCTAAGATGCGAAGGACGATCTGATTGATTAATGTAGAATCCTAAAAATTGAGAAATTTCGTTGAAAAAAAAGGTGCGAGTTCCACTGGGAGTTCCTCATGAAGGACTGATAAGTAAACATGATAATAGTGTGGTTGTGTGTGTGAACAATGCGTTGCGCACACAAACAACCACACACTCACGCATCATGTAATGCACGCAAATGAGTGTTACAATTGTATGAGTTACAGTTACGTGAATCTGACGATTGTAATTCTTCTTTTTTAACCCCTACCATAGACACCGAGCGCTAAGATGTTTAAACATTAAAAATTTAAAAGTCGAACTATAGTTAACGTAAACGATGATAGCCTTCCTAACGAAATTTAGGCTGCATGTTACTGAGCCAAATGTCTATTTTGCGCGTTTTTACGAGTCAAAAAATTTTTAACCCTTCCACGTGGGCCTGAATTCTTTTTACTCGTATTCACTTTTTCTTTCTTTTCAATTTTTATCATTTTGACTGATGGCTGATACTGGCAACACGCGTTCAAACAGCCTACGTTTCATTCTTCCCTTTTTTTCGATTCGAAAGTTCCACCTTCAAAATAAAGTAACTTTTCGAACAACGAGTCAACTTTTTTCGTTTATTTTCCGAAAAGGTTTTGGATCCCAGCGAAGAAAAAAAGTTGAAGAAAATACGAAAAATAACTTTAATCTGGAATGACATCGATATTGGTGTATATCGTCAAATAACTTACAAACCCGTACCATTTTTTCTTTCTCGTATTATCGATTTTACCGAACTCCAACCGTTATATTTACTCCACATTTCGACGTTTTCTTCTTTTTTTCTCGCGCACAAGCAGCCCCCTTCTTGTCCTTTATCTTGACGCAGAACATACTTTTACAAATCGTAGCTCCTGGGGGACACATAATTAAATTTGCGCTTTAGAACGAAATTATCGGCGACGATTAAAAAAAACAACTTTGGGCATCCATCCAGGAGCTAATTGATTCTTTGCGAAAATACGACAGACGTTGCCCATCGAATTAATAATTTAATACATCCGTGTTATAGGTGAATAAGAAAATTATTTTCCAGTGTTTTCTGTCAAGCTGTCAGCAATGAAGGTCCGCAACCACCGTACCGATCACTGCGCGATTTCGATAAACGATTGTTAGCTGGCTGTCAGAACGGGTTTTAGGCTAAGTCTAGTCGCCCATTCGGCTACAGGGCAAATAAAATTTTCAATTAATCGTCTCATTACACGTCGACTTCTACGCATTGGTTTCGGACGAGCGGTCCGCCGAGTTTGAAATTCAAATTAATTTTTTCACTCGACTCCCACCTAATCTGTCACGGACTCTAAATCGCAGGCAGTATCCTTTTTAATCAGGAAAATTCGGGGCATTTTATGAAAAAAAAAAAAAAAAAGGAAAAGAATATGTTTTTTCGAATTATTTCAAATAACATCGAACAGCTATTCGCACTGCTAGTTCCACACTTTTCTAAATTAATTGGACAGTGTAAAACGAGTATCAAATAGTTCTATAAGTTGCGTATTTTTTTCCGCATATAAACAGGCCTAAAAGAATATGACAAGTGTAAAGTTCTCTAACAGGACATAATGAAACTTTGGCTAAAAAATTAAACAAAAAGAACACTCTACGAGCAGAAAAGCACGTTAGAAAATGTAGGTTTTCTTAACCAAAAGTAAGACAAAGTAAAATAAATAAATAAATTAATTAATTAATTAATTAATTAATTAATCAATTAATAAGATCAAAAAATCAGAAAATTAAAAAATCAAAATTATTTGGCAGAATGATGAGTGAAAATTATGTTTAATGAAATGTATCGAACACGAGTTGTTAAATGATTGCTCAGTAAATAAAATAAAGTACGCGTGATTTCCGACCATCTTCGTTAGTTCATATTTGGAATTTATCTTCTCTTCTAAGCAATAATTCGATTTTTTCAAATCACTTCTACGAATGAACCGTGCAGCCGATTGAAAAAATATTTCGTACAATGTTAGAATATCCTATATTTAATGAAAATACCAAATTTCGTGCCTATAGCTAGAAAAATACGCATTTTATAATCATTTAAGCCCCAAAAATGCAACATAATAGGATATACCCGACATACCATCAGGCCAATGTGGACCAAAAACAATAGGAATCATCCATATCCAAATTCGAATAAGTGTGGGTGTGTGCGCGCGTTGGTATTTATATACTTAAGCGAACATTTACCGGCATATGACCAACCCTAGGTGGACATTTGTCCTCAAGTGGACAAAATCACATCCGCTTAGGGATAACCATCTTAAAACGGAACTAAGTGGTCCCGTAGTCATTCTAACTATTTTTTTTAGCAATGTCCACTTTGGGTCATTTCAGAGTTTCCAAAAGGTGTGTGTATTTTGTTGGTGTGTTTAAAAAGACTGACTGTGCCGTTATCTTGAAATTACAGAAACTACAGGTCCACCTAAGAGTAGCATAAATCTATTGATTGTGGTCCTCCAAGAAATGACATAAATCTGGTTAATTTTACACACACTGTCCCCATAAGGAATAAGATTCCGCTAAGGGAATAGCAGGTCCGCTTAGAGAATTGTATGTCCACTTAAGGGCTATAATGAAAATAAAATAATTTTTTTTTTCCTGGAAACCAATTACCTATAGTTACTAGCAGTTCGCAAAGAGAGTGAAAAATAGAGTGGCAAATGTCCGTTTAAGGACTATAATGAAAAAACAATTTTTTTTATTTTTGCATCTAACCAAGTACCATATACTTCCAGTTCATGAAAAGAGTAAAATATGACCAAGGTTGAGCAGCCTTTAACAAAAATGTGCATGACGATGGCAGTTGTTTATTGTTCACTTGTATGAAGTGTTGAAATTTGTTGAAAAATTTGCCGTTTCTTTTAGTACTTATCAGATTTGTGTTCCTTGTAATTTTGTTCTGTTCTCAATGTTGGAAAATAAATTTCTTGCCTTTTTAAACCCTAAAGGTAAGTTATTCAAATTAGTACTCCTTAATTATAAAGAAATGAGTTTTAACACTTTTTGTTTATTAACTTCTGTTGTTGAATTTCAACAAATTTGATTGAAATGAATTTCACTTTTTCATGCATGAAAAAATTGTAGGTATGCAAAATATTTCACCTTGTTTTCCCTTCTTTACTTCAACTAATGTAAAAATAGCTGTTTAGTTTGGTAGATGTTTATTAAAAAAATCCAATTGAACTTTTGATTTTCTGTATACTTCATAACGCTTATATCTAAATTCATATTTGAAATCCAAGAGTTCCAAGATGATATGGTGTTTATTTTCAATGTGAATACTTTTTTTGAATGATTCAGATCCATTCAAAAGTATAGCACCCAAACCACCTTGCAACTTTGTAAGAGATGGTGCAGTCACAAGCTTGTTGCATGACCTTGAACAAAGATAATTTATAGCCTATAGAGTGTTCCACAAATCTCAACAATTTTAAAAATATTTGTTTCCAATGAAATTAAAATACTGTGGAATAGAATAAGGTGATACAAATGACGTAAAAAAAAAATCTGACTGCGAGTAATTTCTTATCAATAAGCTATTTCTCAAATTAAAACATCATTTAACAAAGTTTATTTCAAATACATTTTTACTACTCCTCTCATCTGGAGTCAGATGGCGCTATGAACTTACAGTGAATGAGTGATCATAAGTAGTAAGAGGGCACCTATGGGACAAAAATTTGGCAGTCATTTACCATTGAAAGGTGGACTCTAGTCAATGGTAAAAGTTTGTGAAAAAGTCTCTCTTCTTCCACTCTTAGTCCAAAGAAATTGATCGTTTTTTCTCTCCTTAGGGAATTTGGAAAAATTTTTCAGGCTGATCAGAAAATTATTTTTGTGAGGAAAAATCATTTTTTGGATAATTTTTTTGTAAAAAGTTTTATACAATTGAATGAGGGAAAAAAATTTTTCACACTTGTAAAAAATTGAAATAACTTTTTTCTAATTATTGGTTTGTGAAAAATATTTAAAAGTGTGTTTACCACTGTACACACATTTTAACAAGAAATAATGCTACTACTTCCACCATCCTAAAAATGTCTGTTGTCTTCGATATTGGGAAAAATAAAATAGTTAAAAAATTGAAATAACTTTTTTCTAATTTTTGGATTTGTAAAAATATTTGAAAAAGTGTTTGCAACCGTACACATGTTTTAATGAAAAATAATGTCATTACTTTCAGTATCCTAAAAATGTTTGTTGTCTTTGATATCCTGAAAAATAAAAAAAATAAAAAATTGAAATAACTTTTTTCTAATGTTTGGACTTGTAAAAATATTTGAAAAAGTATTTACCATTTGTAAACACATTTTAAAGGGAAGCAACAATAATAATCAGCTAGCTACTCATTAGGTGGTAAAATAATCCTTTTTCTTTTATTCTTATCAAATGCAGTGAGATACATTTCTGGAACTAACCTCCACTACTGTAACTCAGACAAACCTAAGTTCTATCCCTTCTAACTGAAGAAGCGATAAATTACTATCGTCTTGTGCAAAAAACTTATTCTTCCAAGATTTAAACCAAAATTTACCACAATCTTTCTCATTCAAGTATACAGTCAATAACAACCAAACGCTTGTATATCCCATTGGTCATTCTAAATTTACTGTAATAAACTTTAACTTCCTAATTGCTACCAATTAAATAACAAAAAAATCTGAACAATTAAAAATTGATAATTCCCCTAGGACATTTATTTTAGATGTACCCTGCCATATTCAGATTGAAAACATTGATAAAAATAAGAAAAACAATATTATTATACCTACTGAAATCCCTTGCCTATCCAAATCCATCAAAAAGACAACAAAAATCAAAAATTATCTCCCTCTCCTGTGGACTTCTCAGAATCCACAGAAACTTTTGATTTAGCAGTAGATTTTGCAACTTTAAGTGTATAATCCAAAATAGAAATCATTTGTGCCCAATTCTACTACTACAAACAAACTCAAAAACTAAATTAAAAATATCAAATAAAAAATTCCCAATTTTGAAAATAATGATAATTTTAATATGGTTAATATAATATGCCTACTTTGGTTATTTATCTTAACTATAATTATAATTATAATAATAAAATATGTGTACTCAAATCCCAACCAAAATATTATTAAAACAGCTATTACAAAAATTAGTTACATCATTATAAAAAAATATATATTGCAAAAAATTGGAATCATGTTAATTCATAATATAAAAAACATTAGGAACCTAAGAATTTTATGATTATTAGTATTAAATTTTAGATACTAAGTTTTTAAAATTACATTTTATGTCAAAATTTTTTTTATACTTATTTATCTCTTCACATTTATGTATAGGTAAGCATTAATTACAAACAAATTTTCCTTTTATTATAAATTAGATTTAAAAATTTTTTTTCCTTTTTTTCTTTCCCCTGGAGAACTGTGAAGTGGTTCCTCATATTATTAATGTGTAAACATTCTTGCTTTCTAGTCCGCTTCCTCCCGGGTGTAAAAAAATATTAGATACAAAAAAGTTGAGATTGCATAAAAAAAACTGCACGGCGCACTGTCCAGTTTTGAATTCTGTTTGTCACATAACACACATACACACTAGGGCTTGTAACCACAACCACAACCATAACAGTAACCACTAAAAACCAAAACAAATTGACAACATTGATTTGGGAACTAATAAGCAAAACAAAAAAATTTCACCTAACCAATAACCAATAACCAATAACCAATTCTCATAAAATGCTGAAACCATTAACCAGAACAATAACCAGAAAGAATCGGTTTTTATTAGTTTTCTTAGAATATTAATATTTCTGAATAATTTTTTTCAACAATTACTAATTATTTCCTAAAAAAATTATTTATTATAGATAACTTGACATTGTGAAAAATTTTTTGGTTAATTTTAACTCAAATTTTGTCCCAATCAATAACTAGTAACCATAACTTATAACCAGAAAATTTGTTTTGGTTAAGCAGAACAATAACCAGTAACCAAATAATTACATTTTTAACCAATAACCAGTAACCCGTAACCTATATAGATTTTTATTGGTTTCTAGTAACCAATAACCCCAAAAATGTTTTGTTTAACAGCTCTAATACACACACTCACAAGCAACTGTGGCAAGCTGACGGCGTGTTACATGCATGCTTACATACAAGCTAGATACATATTTATTGTGTTTCAGCTGAATGTTTACACATTAAGTATGTGAGGAAGAGGAGGGACCCTCGCACACCTTTTTATATTAACGTACATATTCATCTACACAAAAAAACGTATTTTTATTCTGTATATTTGTCCCTTTAAATTGTACAGTTACCTGGCAAAAGTACCGTTACTTCCTGCCAGCATACACAACACATTTTTTAATAGGATATTCGGTGATCTCAGTGTACTGGTCTCTCAAATATTCTCAAATAAATAAATCCCTCTAATCAGCAAATCCTTACTTCATACTTAATACAATGTAAAAACATATGTATATTCTGATAGGATATATAAATTCTTGTTTGCACTAAAATTATGGTAATGAAATTTTATATTCATTCAGTCTTAGTACTGTAAAGTAATACTCTCTCAGTCTTAGTACTGTGATTAATTAAGTTGTCTTGAACATTGTATTTTTGCATGTACAAATTATTATTTTAATAGAGTGTTCAAACTTATTGTGTATTTGAATTTTATTTAAAGTCTCTCCGAAAGTTTTGGTCAACAACACCTGTGAATAATAAAATTAATAATTTTAAATTAATTCTCAAGTAATAATAATATTTCTTTGAAATATCGTTTTACTTGAAGGAAGTGTAACCACACCAAAAGAGGTTCATTTCCAGTACTTGACGGCCTCTTTTGGCTACCACTATACAAAAAAAAATTATAAAAAATGCGGTTTACCCTCTTTAAACACACACTTTATAAAAAAAATTTGAAAATATTATAAAAAAATTATATCTTCTCTGGGAATTAAATCCAACACTGCTCACATGGCAAGCACACACACAGACTACATGCCACAGCAGCTGATGCAAGATAACAAATCATTTATGACATACTATTGTGGCTGATCTCTCTCCTGCTCCTGCTCCCCTTCTCTCCCCTCTACTTCTCTCCATGATACCTACTCTCTGACTCTATATTTCCCTTTGTCCCTCTTAAGAAGTTAAATAACTTTTTTTCTATTTATAAAATATATTATCTCATTTTTCTCAAAATACATTAGGTATAATAGGTAGATATAGATATTTAATTTAAACTTTGTAACTTTTTTCAGTCCCATATCTGAAGAAGGAGGTGATGTAGAGTCATGAAGTTTTGAGGAAATACTAGTATCATTGAGTAGCCTACCATTGGTTTTTGTGGAAAAAAATGTCTTAACATTTTTTTGGGTACATTTTTAAACACACATTCTTCAACTTGATGTGCGTAATTTCTCTAAGTGAACAGTGTGTGTATTTAAACACACCATTTCTTAAGCATATGACCTTATGTGGACTATCCTCCTAAGGATGTTTTCTCAAAAAACAGCTAAGGTCACCTCTCGGTTCAGAAAAAATTATAAAGTATGTTGGTGTGCTTAGTTTGGATGTCCGTCTAAGGTCAATGTGAGCGCGAGTCCACTTAAGTATATAAATACCAGTGTGTATGTGTGTGTGAGATATATGATTTTCAACTAATAGTGCCAAAAGTTTCCTGGGATTATAAGACAACAGATGAAACTACTTTCACCTTTGAGTCTTGATATCAAATCAATTTTAATATGAAGATTTTCTTCGAAAAATTACATAATAAACAAATAGAGTACTAATCTGTACATTTTAAAATTTTAGATAAAGATCTTTTTCTGCTGAGGCCTAGCACGACCTCTTCTTTCTCTGTGTTTCTCTTCTTCTTATTATTATTTTTATTTTCTTTGCTTCTGTTAGGCGTACAGCAAGTAACGAGCTTAAAAATTATTATATCTTCTATTTACTGATCGAAAAAGATGATCGATTTGAAATAATTTCAGATCTAAGGATTTTAAATTATTTAATAAATTTTCGATAAGAAAATAATAAATCAAAAATAATTAAATTTAAAATAAAATTATTTGAATTAAGAATACAAACAGACTTCTCACTTGGTCTTTAAAATAGTTTATAAAATAAAATTACAAAATATTTCAAATCTTTTGGCTAAATAATCGAATTATTCCAAATTAAAAGTTAGTCCGTTTAATATTTACGGTAACAGCTGGCGAGAGAGAATCTACCTCGAGCTATTTCAATCTAGAAGTTAGGAAAACGATAAAACTAACTAGAACTAGAAGCTCTAGAAGTTGAGAGAGAGAGTGAGAGAGATTCAACTAGAGCTACTCCAATCAAAAAGTTAATTTCAGATGAAAATAATTGATTTACCATGTCAACATCCAAACAGGGAATTTGATCGACAAGGTGAGGGATCCCTTCAAGGGGAATAAGCAAGGCTGTCAATTTAAGATTGACTTAATGAACAGATTTCTTGGAAAACATGCGTAAGATCATTTGCAGGTATTTTCTGGAATTAGTTCTTTTGAATTTAGAGGGACAAATACAAGATGAGGTCACTTAAATTTTCGAGGGTTCGCCATCTTAGAACTTGGGATGAATTTTTTGTGTTTTCTTTTGTTCGACATTTCGTAAAGAGCAAAGGAAAACACAAAAAACAGTAGCAGTTACAAATGGTGACCGGTAGTTCTGGTATCTTTTATTTATTAATCATTATGCACCGACATTGATTTTAGGTATGCAAATGTCTTTTCAAAGGTAAACTATTATACAACTTAGGAATGCGATACTTTATCGAAAAAAATTGGTGTTTCGAAAATTTGCATGCAGAATTTAAACAAACAAATGTATTAGCTAAACCGTCGAAAACCTATAGTAAAAAGGGGTTGATCTCGTATAGATTTGGTACATGGAAGGTGGTACTTCCACATAACACTTGGTGTTTTTTCGTTTTTCCTTTTTTCGTTGGTATCTCCCGTTACAGGAGCATATTTTCCAACATATTTCGCAACATTTTCATCGCAAATTCACCCTAATGAGAGAAAATAAGTTCCACTTCAAAAATATTGAGAATTTTATGATCCCTTCTTTTTTTATAAGATTTTATTCTACTCACTGCTGCGCAATACTGCTGCCAACCTGCCGCAATGAAATAATATTTATTCATTTTCTTTTTTATTTCCGGTTACTGGCAATTATCAAAGTCAAATAATGAAGGCCTGTATCCATATCCGATTTCTCACGTACAGCATGGACGATGATTAAAACGTCTAAGACACGTAAGTCTTTAGTTTTGGGTTTCCTTTTCTTTTTTCGAAGCCCCAACTATTTATTATTTCCAATAACGTGGTTCTTCAAGTATTTGTTAGGGTCGCCCTCTGTTTGAAGAACATGCCCTCGACAAAAGGAAGCGATTAAAAATCGGACAAAAGAAAATATATAATGAATAACTAAGGACGAGTTGTTGACTCTTTCATTTCGGATAAAAAATTCAGTAAATAGTCTATGAAAACTCTATGCATCGCAAACGAACGAACGTACGCCTGATAGATTATTACAGAGCAACTGCGTCGACAGCTACATCCGGAAAGGCTGAATAGAAAATAAAAATGTTGAAAACTTGTGGATGGACGAAAATTCAACATTTTTTCGAAGCCTCGGTATAAATTAATTATAAAAAAATGAGCCTATCAAAGTTGAAAAAATAATGAATAAAAAAAAGACAGAGAAAATGGAGTTTCCGAAATTAAACCTAAAATATATCGACAAAATGATTTTTTTTTTTTTTTTAATGAAAAAGGGACTAACGATTTACTTCTTTTCGAGACTGCCTTTTCGTTAGAATACGATATTATTTTGCGACGAACCGGACGAATTGGTTTTCGAAAAATTTAGCGGGACGCATGAGGGGCGCGACTTGCCACTTATTTTTCATCATACCCGTATACCAAACATAATCACTCTGGTATAGCTTGGAAAAATGTAGAAAAATTTACTCGGAGAAAAAGTATAACGTAGAATACTAGAAACATTTGATAGGAAGTTAATCTCAATTTCATCTTTGTCCTTACGCTACAACGCACGATATTCGATACTGTAACTAAAAATGCTGACAAACAAAATTAAGTTCGTAACTTTCGACCGTTCCCGAATTTGACGAATATTAAATGTTTTGCGAACGTTTAAGAGACGAAGGTTGTTGACTGGTGAGCAGGTATTTCGAGAATAGATCGATTGATGGGAACTTTATGCTGGGAAAATCAAATCGATGGTTCGAAACAAAGCTGCGGTAACGGTAAAAACGGAGACCTTCGCTTTCACCAAACCCTGCACCCGACCCCCGACCCGACTGAGAATATTCCATTTACGAATGCCATCGAAAACGTTTTGGTCGCCTCACTCGGTGCCCTCGTTTTATTTCATAGTGAAAACTAGCGGTTACCCGCAGCTTCACCTGCGTTGAGCATATCGAGTATTCTCCTACGTTGGTGTTTTTTTTTGTTTTTTTGTTTTTTTGTTTTTTTTTTTCATTTTAAACTTCTTTTTCGAGGCCTTAAATTCTCCGATAATTTTGTTTCAAACAAAAATTTGACTCGACATTCAAATTCGGCATCCAAACGATGCATGCTACCGTATATATCACGAGTTGGTGTTATAAAAAAATAATAATATCAATTCACGTCTTATATTCTACGATGTACGACTAAATAATATATGGAAAAATTTTACTTTTTGTGGTCCAAAGGTCTTGTATTGGATAAAAAATTTGAACTGAGCGGCCGAAAAACCACTTTACATAATATTATAATAAGAATGAGAGAGAGTTAATTAGGCTGAAATCACAGAGTATTAAAATAATATAATAAAGGTTCCGTGCTCATCTGAATACTGTAACGAGAAAGGGCACCACTTTTTTTTACCAAATATTCGCACTTTTACAGTACCAAATTCAAATTTGGTAACCCCGAATTTAAGCCTATAGGCCATAATGATAATTTTGTTCCAAAGAGGCATATAAATGAATTAAATTAATAAATAAATATAATAACAGATTCATAAATCGCAATAAACACGAATTGCAGAACCATAATTGAAGCGAAGTGGTTTAACCAGTACAATCTGGGCCACATGATATCTACATGTTAGAAGTGAAACTCTCCACTTCAATAAACATAATACGTATATATTCAGGGATGTATCACACAATAAAATAGATAGTAAAAAATTTTCTTAACCCTTTGAATATGTATGCAATGGAGGGCTGATTGTCCCAGTTCCGTTCTTCAACCATAGAGTATTTCAAGGAACGAAATTACTTCAAGATATATATCTATATATTGTTATATATAGATATTGTAACGCGTAAAGCTGAGTAATTTCATTCCCCAAAAACGCTATCTCTTGTCTGATAGTAACTACCAACAGAAATGTTAAACGAATCAGCTGTCCATTACATAGTTATACACTCAAAGGCTTAACCAACTCTAGTTAGATCATCACAGAGGCCCCAACGAGTTGTTCGATCCAAAAACGAACTGAAATTTTGAAATTTGCTCATCAAAAAACATAATCGAAGCTGTATCACTCAATTTTTAAGAAAAAAATATACTAACCCTAATCCCTTGTCTGACGAAGTTCGGAATTCCAATTGAAAAACTCGAAATTTCCGAATAATAAACACTTGTGCGACAATGGTTTAATCACTGGTGGAGGAAAATATTTTTTTTTTTTTTTTTTTTAATAATAAATCAAATTTAAATACATAAAACAAAAAAAAACCGCATGAATTTGGTTACTGAAGATGAACCAAACCATGATAATAGTTGAAGTGCACTAAAACATATGAAACAGTGTTTCAGTCATTACTTTTCAGCAGAGTTGAAATACTATTTACGATTTCTTCTAATGAACAACAAAAGTGCTTGCCTTTTCAATACAAGCCAACAGGTGGTAGAATCTGTTTACTAAGCATTAGACTGTATAGCGTATTCAGTTCTCGTAATATTCAGATTGAAGTATAATCATTAAGAAATCATTCGTAATTTCTTTGGAGTTTTTCGCGCGAATAGTTTGATGATGAACAGTCTTGCCAAGTATTTGACAAAACATAAATTTTGTACACGGTGAATAGAAAGTCCTCTTATTTAGATTACAATTTTAGCCAGCGCCTGTGTTATTCAGCAGAAGAAAGGTAGTAATGTTTTTATTTTTCATAAAATACATCTAAGAACATCCATAAACTTACAGAATAGATGTAAAAAATTAGGTAATATTTTTCTTAATTTAGTTTAACCTTGCCGTTTTAATTTCATGTCGGCTTTGTGAAGTGATAAAAACTCGAAATATTGATTTCTTCAAATAGAATAATTTTAAAAATGTTTTAAATAAAAAAGGCAAGCGATACAAATGCGATCTTACCTTTAGAAGCGACGTTTATCAGAACTTTTTCACCGAGTCGTGCCTGCAAATTCGGCGTTGAAATTTTTTTCTGGAATTCTACCCAAAAAAATCGAACGGCCTCTTCGACAGAGGCAAAACTGAATCGAAACTTGAGGTTTAAATTTTTTCTGGGGGATCACCAGAATTTTTTTGGTTGGTAGGCCAAGTTTCCCGATGCTTCTCTTCAACCTCACTTTGCTCTTCAAAGAACTAGTGACGTACTTTGCACACTGACAAATCGAACAGCCTTTGTGTTCCGTCATATTTAAGTAAATTAAAATATATGCCAATGTAAACATTCTGAAACAAATAATGGCTAATATTTCTAGTGAAATATTCACTGTTACCTCCAACGTGTCTTACTTATTGACAGCTAACGAATGCGCAGACAAACACCGAAGTCAGCATATTTGTCAGCACAATAAAGTAAAGTACAGTAAGTACATTTTCGAATGAATAAACATTTTAGGCAACAAAACAAAGTGACCTGGAAATTTGGTTTGGACCAGGACTTCACTTGCCATTCTATTGAGCCGAAGACCAGTACCCAACTATCTTCACTTAACTAGTCTGAAGTGCTTCAAACGCACACAAGTTAAGAGTTTGCCCTAGAAGGGGCAGCACACTCGGAGGTAGCGTAATAATGTTAATATATGTATAAGAGTTAATAAGTATTTTATTGTGAATTTATTATTGTGACTTCACGTCATAAAACAAAGTAAATAGAAACGGAGTTGACTTTATTTTGTAATGTCTTTATTTTATCTGAGCTAAAGACAACACTTTGTTAAAATAATTTAGAAATTGTAGACATATTGGGCAGATCCAAAACCAGACGGAAGTTCGCTGGTAGGTATGTAATCCAAATAAATTTCACCTCTAAATAAATGGATTTCTTTGATTATCATTTGTGAAACGGATTACGCTGTCGTATTTTTCGAAAAAACTTTTTCAACAGAAATTTATAAATGCTCAATTTTTCCGCACAAATAAATATTCACGTTCAAAAAACGTCGTTCCAGCGTATTCCATTAAATTCGAAAATTTTCGAAAATTATGCGCTCCAAACTTCGGTTTATTACGCCCCTCCTCTCAAACCGTTATTTTAAATTTTTTTATCGCGGGATAAAGCGTTTGTGATGGACCAAAATTTCTCCTTGTCACGGATATGGGGGAATGTGGAGAAGAGAAGAAAATTGAAATCTTCGTCGTTAGCCGAAAACGCGTTTATATCAAATCGCTTTTGCAACATTCTCTTTAGGTACCTACCTAACTACCTGCTCTTTTTCTTTTATTTTAATTCACTCGCAAAAGAAGATACCAAGGCGAAAATTTAAGCGGCGTCGGTTTTTCTTCTCTCGCTTGTTTTCAATTCTTAAACGGGAAGAAATTACAAATGCGAACGAAAAAAAAGCCGAAAATTCGCTTTATTACGGAGAACGGCTGGAATTATTATTTAAAATTGGCCATTAACCAGCCGAAATGGTTCAAAGTTTTCGATTATATTTTCGTGTTTACGACGCGACAAGCCGATTATACAATATTTTAATGGCGTTTATTCGAGCGAGAATTTCGGTCGGTTGTAGAAATTTTAAAGTCATTTTGCCACCGCTGCCGCCGTCGCCAGAGCATTCTGCGACTTGCGAACTCGCCGAAGCAGCAACAACTTTCCATTCGGGCTCCTCAGATATCTCATTGGTGAATGATAATATTTGTGCGATACAAATAAATTGTAACGAGGCTTGATCGGTGATCTGTATACGCGTAGCGAATTACCTACGTATAAAGATATAAGCGTAGGTGGCCCACAAATTTTCACCACATTTTCACCTACTCTCTTTTCTCCTTATAGACACCCCAAATTATTTGAACTTGCGGTAATACGGCGTGTTCGGTATTCTTACTCCAATAAGTAGCCTAATTCACTAACTTGGAGTCTGTCCACAACGAAAGATAGCTCTTAACTAGTTCTTCTTCGTTTCCCTCTGGTTGTACTTCTGCTGTCTCCGGTCTACCCGTTGGTTTTAAAGGTAAATATGTATTTCGGTAAAACTTTGACAGGTTTATGAAGACTGTATTTAGCTATACGTTCGTGCTTTACCCCTAAAATTGCTATGTTACACAATCGTTCACGAATGGCCAGGAGGCGGATGAATTCCTGCATTCCTCTCGAGTACTTCTTCGTGAAAGGTGAAGCAAACATTGAGGCGATGACACTTCATTGGCTTTTCTAAAACTGTCAAGCATACTCCATGTTTACCGTCTTTGTGGGAATAGTTAGTCTGCCTCTAGAAGTCATTCTCTTTCCTCTGGCGTACGAGTTACCAAACCTCAGTGCACGTGCTAATTAGTATGTGGTTCACAGTTTGGAGAGAAATACTAGTCAAATCGAGCTGAAATTTTCACGAAAGACAGTCATCATATACGAACAAGTCCGAATGAAGTCTGGTTTCTATTAATTTGTTGGTTTTAGAGAAAACTGAAAGACAAAAAATTCCTGATGAAGTTATTTTTCCTGGATTTTGAGGAAACGTTAACAGGGATTGGGTTGAAATTCTCACGAAATATTGTTCTTACGTAGGCGAAAGTCTGATTAAAGTTTGGTGCCTATTAGTTTAGTAGTTTCCAAAAAAAACAAAACTATATGTATAATAAAAAGGACTAAAGAAAATTTTGCATTCGTAGCTAAGAGAAAACTACGAAAAAAATAGGGCTGAAGTTTTCACGCAAAGCAGTCTTCATAAGGATAAAGTCTGACAGGAGTTTGGTGCTTATTGGTTCCGTATGTTCGCAGAAAACAGGAAAAAAAATTTTTGAGAAAATAAGTTTTTCCATGATTCTGAGAAAACTATCCAGCGAGAATAGGGTTTAAATTTCAGAGGCAAAAAAGATTTCATTCGGCGTTTAAGTGTGTAATTGAAGAAGATCATACATGTAATGTACAGAGTGTTAAAGTATGAAGAGTGCGGAGTTTTATGGTGACAACAAATGAGTGGCGGAACAGGTAAACGTGTAGCCACGAGTATAAATGTGAAAAAGATATAATGTATGTAATGTTGAGTGTTTGCAGGAGTGTGAGGGGAAAATGATTGGTGGTCCCAAAACCCCTGGAAAATCATCTGAACCAAGCACAACTGCGAGAGATTAAAGGTTGTTAGCATTATATATTAAATTTTATGTTTAGGAAAAAAGGTGGTAACATTGTTACAAATGAGATTATAAATACCTTGAGTTAGTAGATCTGGCATTTTTCTCTAAGCACAGTTTTTTGAGTACGATGACCAAGTTTTTATGTTTTGATGGTCTGTCTGAAGTTGAATTTGATTATTTTCAATGCGATAAACCAGTTTTATGACAATCTGAGTTACAACTTTGATGATTTTCTAGATGTAGAGTACCGCACTTAGATTGTATGATGACAAACTTCATTGATTTTTGGAGTTGATTTTGAGTTGATGTGTTTTACCAAAAGATGATTAAAGAGCGATGCTACCATACAGAGATAGTAGATCGGAGGTTCACAATTATTGTACAAAATAATAAAGATGTTGACAAAGTTTGGTCTCTGATCAGTGTAATTAAAGATCATACAGAGTATTAAAGTATGAATAGTATGGAGTTGTATGGAAATGAACAAATGAGAGATGAAACATGTAACAGTGTATAGCTGTGAGTATAAATGTGAAAAAGATGTAATGTATGAAATGTTGAGTGCTCGCAGGAGTGTGAGAGGAATAGGATTGGTGGTCCCAACAAAATATTTGTCAGATATCGAAATCGATATTTTTTGGCAATTTTTTTACATATTTTGAATTTAGGTCAATTTTTTGAATTGTAGATGAAAATTAGCAAACTGAGTTTTTCAGCGAATTATCGTTGCTCTAGAGTTTTTCTTTTTTTTCTGTAATAAAAAAACAAACCATGCAAGTGCCCCATGGTTCAGTTTACTGATGCCAAATATATTTAACCAGTATTGTGGCTCCACGTTGCAAACTGGGGCGTCTGATTTTTCTACCTCGTAACGATTTTTGGGGTCGGATTCGTCGTGTCAAGGTCATAAAAGTTTACTACCGATAGTAAGCAAGTTCAATTTCTAAAAAGAAAAAAGGAACGTAAGTACGTAGGGATCGAATCGATGTCTTTTTTTTCTTTTTTTATGTAAATGTGGAACACATTTTTATTTTTTGTGAGCTTTTATTCTTCTCGCCAGTGCTATTTTAAAATATACCAATACTGCAACCAAACTTCCGCTACGAAATAATATGAATTTTGCATGAAGCTAAAGCCAAAAAAATAAAAATACAAGCTTCTCTTTTAAAAACTGGTTTTTCATGTAAACTTATTTTGAATTCGGTTTAAAAATAAAATATGTATTGCGTTCAACTGAGAGTGACAACTTCACGAACTGTTTTTTTTTAAGAAATCAAGGAGTAAGATGTTAAAAACAAAGACAATAACTAATATCAACAGGTTCATGTTCAAATATTTTATACACATTCGCGCATCCCAATCTTGTGCAGCAGTCTGTAAAATTATCATTAGCGAAGTTTGTCTTCACAGCCCTAAAATCTGTTCCTTCTCATTCAATACACGTGCAAGCAAAATCGGTTGTATTGTGCATATATTGCAAAGAATTATAAATGTTGAAGAGTTTTATCGAGTTCCATGGGTGTTTGTCTTCAGTTTCAACAGATTATTTTATATTTAGTTGAAGTTTTTTAAATGATACTTTCGCCCGACTGGATGAAAAGAGTACTGCCATATGGTGATGCTTCTCTTTCAAGATAGGCGAACAGAGCAGAGAATTAGGGTTTCACGAAGTCACGAGAGAGGCTCAAAATTCCAGGGACTTTAGCTTATCAGTTTGGACAGTTATGAAAGTTGATGACTTTTTTTAGGCAATTCAAGATTTTGCAGCAGTAATCAGCAGTTGTATAATTGTATTATATAGTTGGCAAATTGAGCCAGTCGATGAATTTTTTTTTTTTTTTTTGAGACCATTTCTCAATTTTTAACTGTTGAAAATTTCAAACTTTTCAGTTGGAAATTTTCGTTTTTTTACACCCCCCAAAAAATTTTTTTCCCAAATTACTGTATAATCCTCAAGCAGAAAGTTTGCCTCGAATTTAAAAATCTTAGCGCAGTACCTATACTCCGCTGGAAAACATATTTCCGCATTTTATGAAAACATATTACAGCATTTTATGAACAGATCTGAGATTGTAGGTCTATGTATTATGTTTTCTTGGCCTGGCCCACAATTTTATGACGAGGAATAAATAATTAGATTTCACAAATTAATTCTCACTAGTGTTTTACTGATTTTTCTAATAAAATAACGGTATTTCCAAGAGGGTTTTGGTAGGGTCTAGCTAGGCCAGGCCTCAATTATAAGTCTACAGTTACGAAAACCTCAAAATGACGGTTCAGTATGTTCTACTAGAAGCGTATGTTCTCGAGTCATGAAAAGTTAGAAATTATGTAGAATAGATGCCTCTAATAGAAAAATATTTGGTTTTTCCAAAAATCAGCTGAAGCATTATTACGATGCGGAATGGAACATATGACCCGATTCCAGCCAAACTTTCACCATCACGAAGCTAACTTCAATAACATTTTATTTTTGTGAAAAAAAGTTAATGAAAACAATAGGAAGTTTTAGCTGATTTTCAAAAAAAGGAAGTTGAAGGAAGCTGTTTTACAATAGAGCTTGCTACTCAGAAATTTTGAAATTTTCATACCTTCGACGACCTGCCTTTCCAATAGTCTACAGTTTCGTGTGCTAGAATTTCTAAATTGTAGGGAGGTTTGCTACGTTAAAATTTTGAAGTTGGTAAAACTTTGAAACCTGCTTTTCTAGTGGAATATACCACGCAGGGATATTATTTGGACGAAAAAATGCCGCAATACGGGTACTTTTATCTCCACCATTTTCGCCATTAAGCCCCAACCACCTAGTCGCACAAAAAGTGAATAAAAAGTGAGATGGGATTGATAAATAAAATCCTTCGGGTCGAAACTAATAAGGAAAATAATATTTTTATCGTCAAATGCGAGTTGTTTTAGAGGAATATAATTAAATTTTTGAAAAAAAAATAAAAACGACTGCGTTTAGGAACATAAAACATAATAGAACTAAAATGTTGAAAACAAGTTTTCTAGGTTTTGTAATAGTAATTTTTTATAAAATGGATTTACAACTAACGCAGTCGCTAGCACAAATAGCTTTTGATATTAATATGAAGATCAATACTGGATTGAAATCAATAGGGGAGTGGAGAGTTAACAATTGGTACCCCAATGTTTTAAATAAATGTAATAATGCTGTGTATTAGAATATTGTCAAATCTATGTTAAATTTACCACAAATTGCATCAGAGAAATATGTAATAAAACGAAATCTAATTGTTTCATTTAAAAATTTTGCATTTTATATATATATACATATATACATATATACATATATATACACACACACACACACACACACACACACACATATATATATATATATATATATATATATATATGCATGTATGTATGTATGTATGTAACTTGAAAGATATTTGTGCCAGCAACTGCGTTAGTTGTAAATCCATTTTATAAAAAATTACTATTACAAAACCTAGAAAATTTGTTTTCAACATTTTAGTTCTATTATTTTTTATGTTCCTAAACGCAGTCGGTTTTATTTTTTTTTTTCAAAAATTTAATTATTTCTCGATTTTTCTGCTGCAAATATTTTTCAGTGCGAATCTTCAATATCTGCCCATGTTTCTCTGTAGCTTCAATCCTCCATGATTCTTCTTTACTTTCATAGTTTCTGATAATGATGAAATACATAATACAAAAAATTCAAGGGACAGGTGCTTGGTCGTGTTGAAATATTTATGTAACAGCAAATTTCATTTCCAGCCTATTGTTTTTTCTTAGTTAATTCCTATTTTCTTATTGGTCAATATGGAATTCTGAATTTTTTTTAAATTTTGGTATTTCTCGATGAGTAAATTTTAATCTTTTGATCAAATATTAAGAAAACTAATTAGATCTTTAAAATTGATTTTAACAATAAAATGTTTATAAAGAGAATGTAAAAAAAGGGGTATATACTTTTTTTTTCAGTTATTTTAATAACTATCTGATCTTCTCTAAATTAATGATTCATGTTGAAAGCAAAAGTTAGACTCGCCTCAGTTTTGCTTGTATTTTTGTGTATTTATTCAGCACTTTTGCATCAATTTGGTAAGTATAATACCTCCTCACACAGTCTGTCATAATATAAACTTTGGACACAGAGAAATAAAAACCTGACTGATACCTACGATGGGATATGAAATATAATTATATATAAATGATGCTGATATATCAATGGACTTTAAATGAGCTAATCACAGTTCATTTTTCAGTACACCTTCCTGATTGGTTGGCTTAAGGGAATTCTGAAAATATGGTATTTTCATTTTTTTTTATAATTATTATTTTAAAGCTGTATATCAATGGACTTTAAATGAGCCAATCACAGTTCATTTTTCAGTACACCTTCCTGATTGGTTGGATTAAGGGAGTTTTGAAAACATGGTATTTTCATTTTTTCTTATAATTATTATTTTGAAGCAGATATATCAACAGACTTTAAATAAGCCAATCACAGTTTGTTTTCCAACATATGCCTTCCTGATATTATTTTTCATTATAACTATTATTCAGCAGTTATCACCGGACTTTAAATGAGCCAATCCTACATAATACATCTACTAATGTTAATGCATTACTGGGAGAAGAGGTGACATTTGAAATATTCATATAGCTATATGAACTTTTGGGAGACCCAATCAGCAGGCGTTATTTCCTTATATGTTGAATCTTGGATTGTGATTGGTTATGTTGCTTTTTGTGTTGAAAAAATCCCCAAATTTTGAATGAAAATTGTGGGTCTGGTCTGGTATGGGGAATTTTTCAATTTTTTTTGGCCAGTGTTACTCACTTTGAAAATACGAATTTTTTGAGACCTATTTCATATTTGTACGATGAATATTGAATGCTGTAGAGTGGCACAAAATTTCGTTAGATTGCCAGGAACGGAGTCAAACACAATACCTCCTTCTGACGCAGTCGGTAAAAAGAGATGATTATTCGACTTTTTTCATTGCGACTTGTCTTCGGAAGCCGAATTATCACGAATGAGGCGGGCCGATTTGATAATTTTCATTTTCGACGACGAAATTACGGCGAACAGCATTCGCAGCTTATCATCATGGGCATCGATATTAAAAGGTTAATCTCCGTGGAAATTCTCCATCACTGTCGGACACGTGCCACATATATAAATCTTTTTCTTCGCACCCTTTTAGATTCAAGAAATTTGAGGAAAACCCGAGTAAGATAAGAACCTATGGAATAATTACATTTTATCACTTTTTTCATTTACGTCAAAATCCTGCTGCGCTTACTTATCGCCGTATTTTCATTTCTAGAATGTATTTGTAATACCAACCTTAATTTGATTTCGGCTTAAATCATCGAATAGCCTACCGAAGATAATTTTTTGTGATTTTGCGCTTCTTCACGAAACGCAAAATTATGAATTCGTGACCCATCATCAAATTTCGACGGAGAGAACAAAAATGCGATAGTGGCAGTAAAACCAGTATTTGCTCCCGTTACCAAAAGTTTTTGCTCGGCCCATCAACCAATTGGGTGCGTTTACCAACTTCGCGGCGGATGTGTTGGGAAAAATCGAACTCGTCGAGGATTGCCCACTTCGCGCTCATCTAGCGAAATACACTATTTGCTCGTAAATTTAAAAACAAATGAAGGCATGAAGTGCAAACCATCCTATGTAGCAATTTCAAAATTTTAGAGCAGCATCAAAAAATTATTTCATTTGCGGTGAGGGGGGTTGGATTCGGCAAAATGGGGGCTCAATCGATTCCTTGAAGCCTGGCGCATATGTCTGTGTACAAATTTTAGGCCTAAGTCATACGTAGGCTAAGAAAATGAGGGTTAAAGGTCTGCACATCCTAAGTCCATGTGAAATATGAAACGAAAAATTCTAAGTGCCATTAACTTTAATGATAAAATTACAAAGTACAAATTATACGTTTATGGATTTATAATGGAGTTGAAAAAAGGACAATTGGGTAGATCGATATATGGAAGCATAGCCTTCAAATCTTTTACCTTACTTGCATTTAGTTCAATCTTTTCAGAAAGCCATCGAGTTCCAATGATATTATATCGCGAATAGTATAACCTGGCTTCAAAATTCTTATAGCTTTAAAAGGTTCGATTGTTGGCATTTTTTTCCCCATTGAAGTGTTGTAACTTTTGCCAGCAGCTCGTAATTTTCGTCTTTGCATCCTTTTACTTTCTGATTCTTTTTTTTTCTCCTTGCGGAACGGACTGATCTTCGTTGGTGTTAAATTGTTTGAGGTTGAAGGAATAGGATCCATCGTTAAACCTATTCATAAACTTCAGAGAAAATAATAATCGTACTTGTACAGTATCCGAAATTCCGAAGTCGTACACTTGCATACACTAACTCAGTTTACTGATAATCTGAACAGATTCTTATCAAAATGCTTCGTACGACTTAGGATGTTTTGCATGCATCACTCGCCACCACATATGCATGCTGCGATCTTTAGGCTACAATAAGAAGTACCTCGAGGCGCTGTGGGCACTTAAAATGTTTTGTATTGTACTTGCGCTAGTTCATAGGATAATTTGCATGCAAAAAACCCATTTCAGAAAATTTGGCACTTAGGATACTTTGCACTTCACGCCTTCAAATAACTTCCGTATAAACCTGCAAAAAAAAAAAAAAAAATTGCTGTCGTAGTACCGCAAACACCTTAATTTAAGCTTCGAATTAGCATCGGATCAAATGCACTTTTGTATGTGATCGGCCAATCGCCGGTTCAACAGATTTCCACCCGGTGTCAGCCACTACGATATTAAATCACAATTTTACACACTCTACGACAGACATGCATATTTCAACAGCGCCATCTCACTTCCTGAATTTATGAACAAACTGTTCGTCGAGCGTATCACAATAATAATTGAACGCAACGTTTCAATTTCGAGAAAAAAAAACTAAGTCTTCTCGTTCACCTAATGATTGCTCAGCCTCTATTTGAGCTAAAGGGCTGAAGTTGTTGCGGCTGAAAAAAAGGGAAAATTTACTGGAATCTACTTTTGATACGATGTTTTGTTCGTCCGAAGCTATTCGAAAATAAACGAACGAAAAAACGCCAAATAGACTACCTAGGAGAAAATTTGCCCTTTTTGTATTGTTCGGATATAATTTGAAAAATGTTTTTGAAATAGGAAAGTTTGTTGTTCGTCACAATTTAGCAATTTAGCGCCGTGGGCGAGTGAAATCTTAAATTTTGGCCAACGGCTCGAAAACAATTTCGTCGGGTGCAAATGATTTTGGCCGGCCGTGGACTCGCGCTGCGCGCAAAGTCAAGTAGACCAGAAGCAGGCTTATACGCCGAACTCGTTCACCTTTGTTAAACTTGATGTTCTCATAATGCAAACGAAAACCGGTTTCGTTATTTTCACACGTTACACCCAAGTTACGCCTACGGGGAGTGGCTAACGACGAATGGCCACAGCCACAACGAACGCGTTGATAAAACTCCCGGAGAGATGATTACGCGGCATTTACAACCGTCGACCGCCTTTCGCTGGTGCAAAGGGGGGGGGGTCACACGAGTCACGCGTGACGCGTGCGATGCTTTCTGCACAGTCAGAGCGCCGATTTAATCGGCGTTGTATTTTGTTTTTCTTCGTCTTCGTATTCGTATTCGTATTCATTGACTTAGAATGCGGTACCTACGTATGGTTAAAGCCCTACAGATACCAGTCGGGCAATACGCCATTTTGTATCCGACAGCTCATAAGCGAATTCACCGATATTTACGTTAAATATGAGAAAGTTCACGGTTTTAGATTTTTTTATCGATTTTATAGATCTATTTCATCGTTTCACTTGAAATCTACGTTCTTCCAACAGGCTGAACGGCACGGCCAAACAAACGAGCCACTTATCGCACACAATTTCATGGGATCAAAGTACGCAATCGAAGTTATCGAATGCGATCGTAGGAGAACCATTAATTGTAGAGAGTCGAAATTTTTGGCAAAACATCGACGTACCTACGTTGGCTAAACATTCTGTGAAAATTTTGCTGAAATGGTATCATTAGCTCTTGAGATAAAGCTGAAACTCCGAGAGGTTTATGTGAATTACACTGTGGATATAAAACGGCGTGTATCTATAGGGCTCTAGTATAGTGTTCGCGGTATAACTTCTTTGAAAAATTAATGTGGCGAGAAGCGAAACAGAGCGACTGGCAAACACGAACGCCGCCGCCGCCGCCGCAGAGCGTCAAAACGGCAATTTGTCTCGTCGAAAGTCAGAACACGTTTTGCTTGTAATACAGACAAACCAACCATCAGCCTACGTTCGAAGCCATCAAAAAGATTTGCATTGTCGCGATGTAATTCCTGAAACACTGGAAAAGACGGTGGCAGGGCAGATCGGCATCTGCTACCGGTCTAAAAAAATATACCTTCGAATACAAAGTAGGGGTATACCTACCACACCAGTAAAGAACAATAATTTCAGGTTAGACACGCCGCCCCTAAATAGACGTACTTAATAAAACTACGTTTTTGTACGCTATCCTCGCCAATTTCAGGGATGACCCTTATCAAATGTATAATCAATCGAAACATCGAAAGTACGCATCAAGTATTCGCTGGTCGCTTACTTACGCCGCCGTGTCTCGACATTACAAACTACATTCGGCTTGCGCAGCTTTACTGGTCCGGTATTATATAGTCGAAGAAAAAAACTCTAGCGCAGCAATAATTGGCTAGAAAACCCAGTTAGCATATTTTCATCTACAATAATTCAAAAAACAAACCCGAATTCCAAATATGAAAAAAAATCGGTAGTTCTCGATATCTGACAAACAGATCGATCTATCGACACCTACTTTATCGGTAAAATTTTAAATAAGAAAAATTATAAAAAACTATCGATAATGATCGATATCTTCGACAAACATATTGATCTATCGATGTTCTACTGCTTAAGGGGTAGCGGTTTTTTCGAAAAATATTAGCGTAATAGTTACAAAATTTTTACCAAACTTGACTTTTGTTTTTTACAGTTTGACATTTTTGAGTAAACTACTGTAGCAGTAGTCGTAAAATTTTCATCATACCTGCTCCTTTATGAAATCTATCTTCCACATAAATTTCAACCTTATTTTTGTAGTATTTTTCGCAGAATTCTGAAAAAACTTCTTTTCCAGTATTCTTTATTCTCCAGTCTTCTCAGAAATTACCGCAGAAATAGGCACTGAACTCGTATCAGATCTGCTCCTTTCTGTGAAAACTTCAACCCTGTCCCTCTTGTAGTTTTCTCAAAAACCGTGAACGCACAATTTGGGCGATATGAATATACACTACATATTTAATTATACCTACACACGATGATTCGAATCAAAACGTAACGTTGTAACCAAAATAGAAAAATTGGCACGTCAGCTGGCGCGATTCAAAAAAGACAAAAAAAAAGGCGAGAGTTCCGCCGCGGTTGTACTCGCGAAGGATTGATGTGTAAACAACACCTACGTGCCGTATGTAAAACACAAACGAGAGTTACAATCGTAAAAGTTACCCAAATCTGACGACGATCGTAATTCTCATTTTGGCCTTACGTGCAGATAATAAATGGGCGTACGGTATAATTCAACAGACACGAACGCAGGTAATGCTATTTGCATAACCGTACGCCGTAAACGTGTTCTGCAACTTCTCGTCCAGTTTTTCGCCGCGTTTCTCGATTAAAAATAAAATGAAAAATGTCCTCGGTGCGGAGAGCAGTTCGTTATTCGAGCAGGTAGTTTAGAATAGGTTTTCGTAATTTGCACCAGACGATTTTTACTCTGCAGTACGTCCAAATGTTTTTGTAACAACGAAATGCGAAAATTAAAATATTTTTCGACTAATTTCAAGAAATACAAGAAGCAGTATTTCACTCGATAGCCGCCGACGATTAGAAAATTAATTTCACTCGGAATGAAATAGGGTGTAAGGGCGCAGAAATTTGTAAATATAAATGTAAGTGAATGACTTGATTTAAGTAATTAAAAGCCAATTTGCACAAGATAAAATTTTAACTTTAATGTTGTTTCAAATATTACAAGTGAAATTGGAATTTTAAAAGACATAGTTTAGATTACCTTAGTTGACAACGACGATCGATCGAATACAAGGGTGAAGTACATAATAACTGCCTAGAAATGAATGATAAATGTGAACTCGGATGAAAGGGCGACAGAACGAAGGGATATAGTAACGAAATACCACTTCTACGCATGTGTCGTTAGTTGTTTGCTCTTCACCTCGATCGTTTTAAATGATACAATAAAACCTCACGCTTTTCACGTATAACGTATAAAGTACGTATTTTCGGACACTCGTCACGTGCTTCCCTTTTGTGCATTATCGTTTTTCACTCACGCATACACGCCGCATGGAGGGACGGACGGACACAATACGCACGTATGTTCTCGACGGCATTTCCACTTCTCGCCACTCGTCATTTCCTTCTCCACCTCTCTCCTTTCCTTCGCCGCTTTCTCCCATATCCAAGTTCGCTCGCTCACTCGTACACGTTCCCCCCAAACTTTGTGCTTAGGTACTTCTGAAAAAATATTCGCACCGTAAATTCTGGCACCAAACACTTTTCCTTCCACGTTTCTTGCGTGGGAAATCTCTAGGTTAAGCAAACTGAGCTTTGCAACATTCGCGTTTTCGTTCGCCGGGTAGTACCAGAATTTTTCCGGTTGCAGTCAACGTCCAAATTTTACTTACACTCGATGCGAACGTAGGCCACGGACCACGCTGGGTAAAAATACCTGCGCGCAGAAAGTTCAGTGCCGTACGAAGCAACGCAGCAACGTGACTTATCCGTTTCACGAATAGGCTGCATAAATTCGTACGCGTACCTACAAATACGAGCATATGCAATATGCACACACCTACTGGCAGCCGGCTGCTACTCTCTTATCTGGTCGCTACAGACACCTACGCAAGAGGAAAAAAGGCGAAAATCAATTTCGCCTCCTCCTCCGGCCATCGATGCGTTGGCATCAAAGTCTAATTAGCTATAAGCTGAATACGGATACGACAGAGAAAAAACACGAATGAATAGGTGGACGGAAAGCCACATTTTCGCAGGTCGAAAACGAACATTTTTTTCACGCAGAGTAACGTCTCCCGTCTCTAAATCGGGTAATTGCGGTGAAAATTTACATGTGCGAAAAAGAGCACCTACGGGTAACGGAGTTGCTTCGATGATTTGAAAACCACGATAGCCCAGTCACGAGGAAAAACTGCGCTGAAGATGGAAAGGCCGTAACATTCTAACGAAATGTTGTGTTCAAAGTCACATAACGCGACAATGAGCGGTGCTCGCATCCGACATATTTTTAAGAAATAGGCACGATACCTCGGCAGTGCGATGAGATAAAATATTTCAGGTTTCATTGGTTTTGTTAAGGCGAGATCTGCCGACATGTGTGGTAATATGGGTAAAATTCTCTCTCCCTCGATATCTCTTTTCTCAAATACTCTCTCGCTTTCCTTTCCTCATTTTCGTTCGTTCTTATCGTTTCGTAATCACGTTTTCCAATAATTTTTCTAACGTACATTTTTCTCCAACATTTACCCCCAACACTTGTGAAAAAGTTTCACTTCAAAAATCGTCGCACCCTTTCAAACCAATCGGCATCCATCCTTCGTACTTTCTACAAATTATCTTCGCGAAGATAAATTTTCGGTGAGATTTTAAATCATCGGTGTTTGAAAGGCACCTCGTAGTAAGTTACTTTTCAATGCTACTTTATCTTCAACCGGCAACGAATGCGACACATTTTCGCAGCCTAAAATATTCATCCGCGAAAATTTAGCTCACCCCAACAGGTCTGAGCCCCTACCCCGACCTCCTCATCTCGTCTCCTAGAATGGCGTGCCTTTTTTGGGGCAACTCGGGCCCTGGGCCCTTGGATCTTTTGATCACGGCCAATCGCGCACACGCTGAATGAAGTTAAAGGTCCGATGGAGAATACGTTTTTGGGCGTCGAAATCGTTAATTAGGCTGCATTTAATATCGAAGGTCGGACGAGGCCTCAAGTCCGGACGTGCAGACTCCCTCGCCAAACTTCCAGACAAAGGGCCAAGCACCGAGCCTGGATTCGGGATCCTAGTTTTGGGTAGGGGCGACCCTCTCACGACAAATGAGGTGTGCGCGATAGCTCGGGGCGAACCCGCAATTTTAGCTGCGTTTCCCTATAGAAAATGTTTATCCGCCCTCTACCCATTTCTCGTACACCGAAACGTCGACAACGTTTTTTGCCTGCGACCTTTGTAATCGTTAGCCGGAGGTAATAAATTTAGCTGCTGCCGCATAAACCTGCGAAATTAGAGGAAAAAACGTTCGTCTCACTGGTAAAGTTTTTGCTCGATAAATACGTACCTACCTATTAGCATTAGGTAAGCGTATACTAACGGACGCTCAGACGACGTCCCTTCACCTCGTTTGAAAATTTTTTCTACCACAAGTTCGTCGAAGATGGCCGCCTACCTTTGCAAGTGGCGCACGTGCGCGCCAAATTAATTTATTATTCTCGGCCCTTTTTTCGGGCTGTGAACAGCTCTCTTAGTCATTTTTTTGCTCCAATAAAAAGACATAATAAGGCAAAAAGTCGTTTTACCTTTATTTTGACATCCGTCCGGCTGCAGCATGGTGGCCGGTACTCGATTCAGCAATTTGAATACTTTGTAACCGATGTACAAAAACGAGGCGTGCAAATATAGTGCCCAGCATAAGAACGCCAATTCGCAAATGTAATTTATCGCCTGCAACGAAAAATGACGTGCAAAATAAATGAAATGGAAAAGAGAAATGGAGAAGAGCCTATGTACACACGACACGACACGACACGACACGACACGACACGACACGACGCGACGCGAGCGTTTAAAAAAAGGTTATGTCCAATTTAAAAGGTACGGTCGTTACGACAACCTGCCAAGCAGTTTTATCTTTTACTTTTTTTTTTAATTACTTCATTTGGGCTTCGCCTAAACAAAAATGAATATTCGACCCGGCGTCAGCACAGTAGTTTAAAGAGTGAGAGGGGGAGACAAAGCGAATTTACACGGATTTATGACTGTGCATATGTTACCACTTGTAATGAATGAAAATAAAAATCTACAGGTTTCACACTTTGTGAAAACGAGAGGGGGAACATTCAAAATGAAAAATTTTTGTTTCAATTTTCGTTTTCTTTCAGCTTTGTATTTACTTCGAAAAGAACGAAACAATGTTACCACCTCCACTTCACGTTTTATTGCCATTTTCTGACTCCGCTTTTTTCATCATCGTTACCTACCCCTTATCGTACTTTTCAGGCTAAAACATGGCCAAAAATCGAATGGCAGACACTTTTTCACAAACAACTCGAGAAGCATTTTCATTGCTAAAAAGCATAGTCGACTTTTAAACAGAAAGTTTGTAATTCGAATAATGGTCGATGCCGGAATTCCCACTTGGCTAGTTTTCACGCTACTAGCCGGCTACTTGCGGTACTTTTCTGTTAACAGTCAAAGTTATTTGTCATTTTAATCTTTACAAGTCAACTTCAACTTGGTAGATTATCACGTGAGATTCTAATGAGATTCTTGGAAGACTATCAACCGTGCTAAAGTTACCTAACTTAAGTATAGCTAAAAACACAAACTAACTTTATCTGTTAACAGAAAAGTACCCCAAAATAGCTCGCTAGAAGCTACAAAACTAGCCAAGTGCGAATCAGGTTTAGTCTTTCAGTGGGATGAAAGGTAGGAATAGTTTTCGTCATCCGACAGACCGACAACTGGACATGCGAATGAAATGTGATTCAAGTATGGTGTGAATTTAATCGTGAAGGATAAAAAGGAGAGAACGCGAGGTGAATATCACGGAAATGGGATAAAGAGACAGCTGGTTGGGCAAGAATCGCTATATTGAAAAAATTTATTATTCAAAATTACGAATCATGAATCACGAATACCTACAAAAATTATTTGATCGCGAATCTCTTTCAAACCACTCAAAATGATTCGGGATTGATTGAAAATGCACGAATCACGTTCACCTGATTAGAGAGAGGCGATAAAGGGAGCATGGTGACTGTTGGCGATGAAAGTATGATGGCGGGACGAAGAGGAGTAGGAAAACCATGGATGTGATGGAGCTGAAGAAGGTTGGATTGAGAGACAATGGGAAATGATGACTGAGGCGTGCCAGCTCTAAAACTAACACGATCTCAGGATCCGAATTGTTTGAGAGTGATGAGACAGTTAAAGAACCGGGGAGATAAAGCGGAGGGATTTGATGGGTAATAATTGTTTACATGGGATACCCGAGTGAACGGTAAACGAGTGGAATATTACGGAATGGTTGGAGGTACATACGGATAACTGAGCACACGTCGATTATCAGCATTATCAGACTGGAAGTGGAACGGACATAAACTTAACGTCCAGAATGGATTGGAGAGCACATTGACTATGTGGGAAGTGTACGTATGCAATGATTGGGAATATCGGGCGATGAAACACATATGCAGATAGGTAGGAATATTGTAGAATAAGCGGGATGAAATAAAGCCAGTGCAGGACGAATAGAAGGCTGGGGCGATACACATATCTCAGGTTTTGGGTGATACTTTATCTCAATCTTTTAACTCCGCGCGTTAAAAACAATTTAAAAAAAGATATAGGCTGCTGTCGATGAACGTTCCTCGAATGTTATATCGCATTTATAATTGACACTCGACGATAGTAGAAATGTCCTTAACAATATACGATGGGTTCGAGGCACAAAACTTTCAGTTTCGGTCACCATTTTATAAACTCGAATGTGAGAATCACGCCGCCCATCCTTTAAAAACCGCTTTCATACGCTTCAATACAAACGCCTTCGTTGGCTCGAGGTAGTTTATTTTAATTTGCGAAACAGAACCACTTTGACGTTGAGTAGTTTGAAAACTGTGAAACATAGTGTAAGTAGCCCTACATTCGATGTAAATAAATACATTGTACTAATTATAACTTTTTTTTTCGGCTTCCAACTTTCTGTTATAGTTAATTGTCCTAAAGATGAAATTTTGAGCTGCGACCTGAATAGTTCAAAAAGATTTTCACCAACAACAACAGAAAAACTAAATAGGTACTTATTATTAGAAATTCGCAATTAAAATTTCTCTCCTTTTTCATTTCAGTTCAAACGAAATTCAATGACACTACGAACGCGAATTTGTAGGCATGTACATGCGTCATGCATGCATTTTCCTGTTAAAACGATAGAGGGTACAAGTTTCCTCCAATAAGTCTGTGATAAACCCTATTGATTTTTGTTTCGACTCGTTCGTTTGTTTTCTAGTTATTGATAATTCAATACCAATTTACTGCGATTGGTTTTGACTTCCCACTCCGCTCTCGCTCCATTAATAGTAGGTAGTTATGAAATTCTGGTTGTGGTTTAGGATAATTATGAAATAAGTTTTATTCAAAAAAAGAGAAACAAAAAACCAACTACGTTAATCTGAACGAGTAGTTCTTATTGGTGGATACGCCCAACTTTATGACAGTAATTTTTTCAATCTTTAAATTCCCATTTTCTTCAATTGCACCCTGATGCGAATGTTTTCTTACATTTAGAAAACTCGGACAAATGTAGAGACAAATCTTTCTATTCATCTCTTTATTTATTTAAAATCAATTACTAAATTACGTTAAATTTCCTTACCTACTATTACTTCTATCAGTTATACTATATTTGAAACCTGGTACATCCACAAACAGTAAGTGTGGACTTTAACGCGTTCGTTCAACAGAAAACACAGGAATGAATTTGTCTCCAATTGAAGAGAACACAGTGTCTATAATTTTACTGTCACGGTTCAAAATGGCCAAACTAAAATAGGTGGCGTGACATCGGAACATCCGCCAAATATGATGACTCTTCATTGTCAGCATATTTGGTGGTGTTTGTCCGTGAGAATAGGTATCATATAGACAACTAGTATTCCAAGAATTTGGAATACTAGTTGTCTATATTTTGTTCGACACATTTCTGTAGATGAACTAAAACGTCTTCAAAAAGGTGATGGAACACACCCCTCTAATTTTTTAATTTTCAAATATGAATACTCTACTACATTATCAGGATGGTCAGCAACACTCTGAGCCAACTCTCATTATAATTTATAAAGTAAGACACTTAATGTTCTGAGCAAATAAAATTCCGTTAGTTCCGCAAACATAGGAAACATAATTGTAACCTCCCTCTGTACGCAGTTGGTAAAAATAATAATAGTAAGAATAAATTTTGGCTACAGGTTGACATTTGGATTAGAAATTGAAGGCAATATTTACCTGACAGTACCTAAGGCCTAATTAAAGGGGAGAAAATCTGATCACACCTAGTAAACTTACAAAGTATAATTATAGAAGAATATCCTGTTGATGTCGGCCTTAATTTCATCATTAGTTCTCGAGTTATTTTTTATTTTTCCATATTTTCCCATAGACAAAAGTGTTTTCACTTCATCCTCAGTCCCCAAAATAAAAATTTTCAATTTTGGTTATTCAATATTTTACATTTGCATCTAGTCCAGTTAAATAAGAACAAAAAACGACTCTTATTCGGATAAATTAGAACAGTTTTGATTTCTTCACTTATTGATCGGTTCGGACGTCTAAAATAACATACTAAAGGTCAAATTCTCACCGCTGCAAGTGTCTACAGATATGGGGTGAATATTTCCCCAAGACATCGATTTTTTCGAAAAAATAGTACAGTATAAAAATGTTTGGCATCAAATTTCCTACAAATATGATCATACTCGTTTTAGTTGTCTGATATCCTCCTCCAGTGTCAAATGTGTGAGAAAGGGTCCTTTTTCATTGGGCACTAAAAGCACGAGTACACAGTTGCTATACTGATACAATAACTTCAACTTATAAGGGCACAATAATCACGATACATACATTTTTGCATGGGTCTCAAAATTTGGAGCAAAGATGTCTAATGCCACCAGTTTTTCATTTTTAATTTTTTTAGTTTTTTTTTGTTTCACTTGTGAGGAAATAGTTTACGTTAATTACAGATAAGCTTTTATTTATTTATTTTTGGCTTTAGCTTCATGCGAAATAAATATTATTTCGTTGCGAAAAGTTGGCTGCAGTAATGGTCTATTTTAAAATCGCAGTAGTGAGTAGAATAAAAGCTTATAAAAAAGAAGAATACTAGGAAATTTTTCTTCAGTTTATAAATTTTCTGAGAACCTAGACGAGCTTCTTATTTTACCCCGCATCCTGAGGCAGAGACCTCTTCCGCCCACTCCTCTCATCAGATCTGGAAAAAATTATCGACGGAAATTTTTCTAAATGATTTTCTTTTTTTTACCTTACTGTTTGTAATTGCAGGCAGTAAAATAAAAATAAATACCGGTGGGGTATTTGCCCCCTTACCCTCCATTTAGACACATATACACAAATGAATACATCGTGAGTATTGGTGTCATTATGAGTAGAAGTTATTGCACTGTATCTAGTTATCATTGTTGCAGTGCACAGTGAAAATGTATAATTTTTTACGCTCGTATTTAGCAGCTTAGGGAAGATGAATGTCAAATGATTAGAATGTATATAACTTTTTATACAGAAAAATTGTTGTCAAACATTTTCATACTGCTCTAATTTTTCAAAAAAATAAATAGTTGTTGAGAAAAACATGAAAAACCATCTCTAGACACTCATGGTAGGGGAGTGTGACTTTTATTATGTTATTTTAGATGCCAAAGCAGATTGGTTAGTAAAGAAACCAAAACTATTCTAATTTATCCTAAGAAAAAACCTCTCTTGACGAGACTATTCAATGAACACGTAAAATGATATTTCAGATTGAAAAAAAAAAAAACTAAAGACAAGAAAAACTGATAATTATCTACTTGAGCTACGGTGTAATGCCAGCCCCTATATGAGTGAAAATTATATACAGCCTACAAGAATTATGCTAAAACGAAATGATACTACCTCTCAGTTTTTTTCGTCAGTTGTCGCATTTCTACTATTTTTTATTATTAGAATATAGAAAGCCATTTACATATTATTTTTCATGATATTTCTAATTGTTAACAATCTGCGTTGATATACAGTGCATGCCTACCACTCGAGGGGCGGGTGATCGAACCCCAGAGGAGTGATACTTTTTTTTTTATCCCATATGAAATTAATTACACCGATTATTAGGCTAAAACTGGGAAACAACTTTTTTTTGACTAAAGATAATTAATTACGATGATAAGTAGGCTTAGTCCGAAGGACAGATTTATTAGTATAAGTTTCAGAGTCTGTGGTTCACTTATTACGCAGGTGGTAGGATCTTTCGGGCAGATGTGGGGGGATGGTCCTTGGTATGCCACATTTGGGATGACAATGGTGGGGGGCCAAAGCTGGTGTGGCAAAGCTCTACCTCGTGGAGGTCACTCTGCCATTGTCAATATAAAAAGTGGCATGCCTTGGCCAAGAATCATCTGAAAGATTCCTCCACTGGTACTTTGCCTTTTGTCTCTCGATGCCACCGATTACCGTGAAATATTAAAAAAAACATCGTCGGCTTTATCAAATGGAGCGGTGGCGTCCACCTATAAAAAGTTGTCAGAAACAGCTGATAGAGAGGCGAACTCGATAAGAAACCTGGCAACATTTAAAAAGCACCGAAGGAAGTTATCTATTCGTGTTAGTGAGAATTATACACCAATCCTGTTAAGGACCAAATGTTTCAAGATAACATTTTTCTCGCTAAATGGTTCGAAGTATAGAAGATTCCTGTTAGAAATAGTTATTTGTGACACAAGTGCGTAAAATATTGATACGGGTGAGATCCTTGCAGCATGAGCCAAAGGAAAGTGATGCGAATCACACTCGTAGCAATCACCTACTTCGCATTAGTATCACAAACTATTTTTTGCAAAACCTGCAAAAAAATTTTTTTTTTACCACGAAAACATTTTTTGGAAATTATTTAAACAATAAAAAAATGGAAAATATTCCTTTTATTTGTATTTTTTCATTCGTTTATGTTCAAGTAGCTAAGGATGAATAAAAACTTTGATGGAATACAGATTTTAGTGAATTTTCCCTTCTTTTCAGCAATACCAACTCCAGCTTTCTAGCGTAAATAGTGGCTGAGAAATTATTGATTGAAAGAAGAGAGGTTTTTGGATTCCAAAAACGTCAAATTTTTTATTAATTTGCGTTTTCATCTTTCGTTTGCAGCGCTAGATTATTGGAAAATTACATGAAAAAAAACTTTGGGCAAATTTTCCTTCATTTCCAATAATACCAACCCAAGCTCTCTAACTCAAATAGTGACTGAGGAATAATTTATTGAATGAGAAAGGTTTTTAGATTCCAAAAACCAGCCAATTTTGTATGAATTAGCGTTTTTTTTTTTGTTTGTTTATTTTTAAACAGCTAAAGATAACTAAAGAATTAGATAATTTTTTCAATTTTCTCCTCTTTTCAGCAACACCAACTTCAGAAGATCTCTGGGTTAAGTAGAGGTTGAGGAATCACAGAATGAAATATAAGAGGTTTGTTTCAAAACTGAAATATTGTGTTCCATTGAGGGGAAAACTTGACTATCAGTTTTTCGTAAAATTTGGATGCACATAAAATGACATAATATACGCGTAGCCGAGACAGTGATTTAATAATTTTAGCAAGTCCCGAGCCGCGCATGAGCGAAATTTTACTTTTCAACATAGAGGTAAAACCTTCTACTCCACATATAGTTAATACGCACAAAAACGTCTGTTTTCGGGGTGGGCGTTACAAAAAGGAATATACATACCAGCGCAGAAAGCAATAATAGAATTTCAAAATTCTAAAGGGCTCAGCTGAAAGAGAAAAAAAAACGTATTTTCCAAGTTCACGTGAAAATCTCAAAACTCTAGCGCCGAAACCACTGTGGAATATTTTTTAAGTTAATTATCACGCGACCGTTTTCCAAGTAAGCCACTATATATTCCTTCTTCTCAATTTGATGTTCTTCTTCGCATCAACCTCACTGTGTAGCCATTTCTTTTACTTTTACATTAAATTTACGTCCAAACCCGTAAGTTTAGGATTTCAGCACCTTTCGACGAGTATTATATCGCGCATCGACCCTTATCCTATTCATCATCGTATTACTCGCACTTTTTCTTCTTCATCTTCATCTTTATCTTATTTTTAAGTAGGATTTGTATTTAAAATCTACTTATTAGTCTTGGTGTCATTGAACAATCTGGAGGTGGAGGTAGGTACGTTTTTCATTTCATAATTCAAGGAAAATTTTGGCACCAATAACTCAAATTCATATAATATATAAAAGCCAATTTCTTGTTACCACGGTACAGGTCACAATTTATATCCGATAGGTATGAAATTTGGAAGGAACATCAGAAGTAAACCAAGGATCTGACCTATTTATTTTGTTGCGAATCGGCCGTACGGTACTTCCTTTACAGCTACTTTCGTTTTTTTTTTTTTTTTTGGGTATAAAATTTCTAATTTTCGACCATTAGCTACGAAATTTGAAACAAAAATTCATTATATACTTAATATACTATAACTTTCTATAAATTTTGGTGCTGATCGGTCGTACGGTACTTCCGGTATAGCTATTTCAATTTTTGTTTTGGGTACAAAGTTTTTAATTTTCGACCAATAGCTACGAAATTTGTAATAAATATTACAACTTGCTATAAATTTTGGTGCGGATCGGTCGCACGGTACTTTCAGTAACACAATTTTCGTTTTTATTTCGCCAATAAAATGCTTAATTTTGGATAAATAGGAACGTAATTCGGAATAAATATTTATTACGATCTATTAATAATGTTTTAGTGACTACCTAACGTTATATTTTTTGAAAAAATACTTTTTGTAACGGAGCTCCTGCGGCGTTAGAATTTTTTTTTTCTCTGTTTCTTCGTCTCAACATTCTTTCTCTTTGCGAATGCGTAGCGTGTGCCTACGTAGGTAGAGGCTCACTCCATCGAAGAAAACAAAAATAGTCCAACCATTTTCATACAGAGTTAGGGGTCGTTTCGCGCACGATTTATCTTCGCGGTAGGAATTAATTCGGTGTGTTTTCCCTACCCCTTCTTTAGTGCAGGCAATTCTTTGGAGCAGCAAAAAGTAAACTAAGCGGCGTACCGCACCAAGTCACGTACAGCTAGGCGTGCGGTCTACACTCGTACTCTGGTGCAGATGCGAAGCCACCGCTGCTTCCAGTTCGCTTTTCTACTCTCTACCTTTGCTCGATAAAAGCAAATGAAACACCATCGTCGAAAAAGCGAAATCAATTTTACGACAGAACGTAAAATGCAACGGAAAAAAATGGTAAAAAAAGGTAAAAAAAGAAGTTTAAAAAAGAAAAAAAAAGAAATAATATGCAAGCGTCAACGTTGGGAACAGACTGCGAAATCGTAAAAATAAGTAAAAGAAAAGTCGACGGCGGATGAAAATTCAGCGTCCAGGTACAAGTCGCGATTGAAGTGGCTCGGCTGCGGTTGCTGTGTATTTTACTTCCTTTTTTTTTGTATTCGACTCCGATTCTGATTCCGACTCGAATATGTTTGCTATTCCGTTTTCGTAACTTCACCCTTTTCACCATTTCCCTTCCCTTTAAATACGTTTACCATAACCAATATACGTAGATAACGCAAAAAACAACCCCTTCTCCTACCTCCCAAAGACACAACAAATTTTTTTCTCTCATTGGAGTACTTATTCGATTTGGAAAGCGAGACGTCCTTTTTCGTCGCATGCGGCCATTTTAACTTTGGCGACGGCTAACGAGGGCGTCGTCGCAGCTAAGGAAAATTCTCAAAACAACGAAGAAAATACGAAACGCACCGACAGTAAAATTTAAGGTGACTCGCACATCAGAGCGACCAACTAATCGAGAAAAAAAAGGTACTCACTGGGGCTACAGTCCTTATCTCGCCGAATCGCAACAACACACGTCATCGGCAACATGAACAGCTGTTATTAATAGACAATAGTTAAAAAAAGAATCTAATTACATCGTAGATACACCGTTACACACATCTTTTCATTTCGACTTCATTCGACGGAAGAAAATTTATGGACTTGGAATTAGTCGCATAAGGTTTTGCATTGCGATTCGTTCCATGGGACTGGAAGACGCGTGCCACCATCGGATTTATTCGTTGGATAATTCAAATGCGGATTCGGCGACTACCTACGAAGTATATTTTACATTTTTTCACGAATATTTTTTAGCGTTTATTTTTGCGAAGAAAAATGGTTCAGGAGAGTTCCATTTTTTGTGAAAAAAAAAAAAAAAAAAAAAAAAAAAAACACATGCAGCCACATGCGAGTAAGTATCCCTAGAAAATGAAGGAATGAGTCTCTATTTTTTTATTCAACTCCTTGGGCCATATTTTTAGTCGTCATTTAGTAATAACTAAACTCTAACGTACATTTAGTCAAGTGAATTCACTTAAATGACCTCCTGACCAGTCTTGGATTTTCCAATTAATATTTGTATTTAAGTGGAAAAAATGACGTTTCAAAAATACCAAAACTGTTAAGAACATTTTTTTCCCTTAAGTAGTTCTTGTAAGTAGACTAAACGGATTGAGAATATGGCCCCTTATCTTCTCCACCAAAAATTATAAACACTTCCTAATTAAATAGATTTAAAACTTTCTGAGTATTCATACCCAAGGTGGGAGTGAGTACGTTTTTCGTTTCATGATTTTCTGAGCATTTTAGAACTAGTTTTGAAGATCTTTTTCTTTTGTACTCCCTGTTGCATCGAGTCCATTTCCAGGCGTAATTTCGATTGGATGGTTTCGAAATTTGAAACACGTATTCAAATTCATCTAAGGAAGAACCCTACTGTTTTTGGTCTGGATCAGGAGTATAGTCCGTCCGGTAGGTTAGTTTATATCGATTTTAAATCGAACAGTGCACAGGTTGCAATTTTCAATCGATAGGCCTGAAAGCTTTACGGTACGTCTGATAGAGGCGATTTTGTTGCAGTTTTGTAAGATTAGTGGCTCTGAAAGGAGTAATTTTCAAGCTATAATCACAAAATATAGTACAGGTATTGATTTGAAACATGTCTAACATGATTTCAAATGTAGTTCCTATTGGTATTACGATTCATACCCTGGGGCTGTTGGAGGTGCTAATTTTTCATGTTATCTCAATAAAAGTTGCAATTCTCTTTCAACAGTCACGAAATTTGGTACAAAGAGTACCTCCTATACAAGAACTAGACCTACCAATTTTGGTTTTGATTGGTCAATTCACTCCCAACTTATTAGCTTTTCAGTGTATTTTCCCTCTTTTACCCTATTGATAATAGTCCTTTTAAAATTCATTTTCTAGCCTTCATCAAGAGAACCACTCGTTTTAACCTAAAAATAACACGATATCAAAAAAAGGTCAATTTTCGCCTACCCGTTGCCTAAACCAGATTTAAACAAGGGCTTTAAAATCTGGACTAATATTTTCGTAACCAGAACGTAGACAACTGCACTATACTTCGTTTTGCAATGTGGGATATTTTTTTCTCATTAAAGTGTTTTTTTTTTGGTTTTTTTTTGTTTGTTGTTTGTATATAATCCAAAATTTTCGTCACTGCAGAAAAGAAAACCATCGAATTATTTCCTAAAATTTTGCTTTTTAGAACTTGGAATAATTTTTCGTTTCACAAAAAAATAATGATGTTTGACATATTTATAAAATATTTTGAAAACATTAATCAGTATATTTATCGCATGTATCGTATTCGTGGGACAATGGCAATTTTTTTCAAAAAATATAAATATTTTATATATGACTTTATTAGAAAAATGTTGGTGATATAGGTGATTTTTAAACAGAGAAAATCTACTTTTTCTTACCAAAATTGCTGCGCAAGAGTTTTTTGAATTTCAAATTCCAAACACTCGCTGTCACTTCACGGAATTTAGATATATTTATACCCAATTCGCAGTTCTATGTAGTATTATGGAGAGCTGATTAAAGTGGTTCATAGTATGTCTTTTTTTATGGTACGCATTAAGTTTACAAAAACAAAAAAAACAAAAAAATCTAATATGCTTATAAGGAGAAAATCGTAAAATGCCTCGCAAAAATGCCAAACTGTGAGTCCAAATGTTGAATTTTTTTACTTTTTTTCTTTCATTTTTTAGTAAACGGACCATACTTAATAAAAAAGCTATGGAATTTTGTTCCATTAAAAAAAAACATGACTTCTAGTATATCACAGGCTCGAAACGTCAAAATTTTTGTGTATGTACCACATACTTATTTTAGAAGCGTAATCCAAGAAAATAATTTTCTGTATTAGAGTAGTTCAATTCAGTTGTATGATATTAGGTAGGTTTCAACGATGCAATTCATTAATCTTAAATTTCCTATTTTAGTTCTCAGTGTATTCCAAAAAAGGTTCTCTTCGACTTAATTTTTTTTTGATATCTCACTTCTTCGTGAAGGATGTTTTTATTTCTCTAATACCTATGCTATAATATCATTTTCAATTTCCTTCTAAAAAGTGTTTTTTATTCCACCATATTGTTTCACGGCTAATAGAACTTCTGGTTACAAACAAGTTGTTTTTTTTTTTGGTGCTCGATTATCATTATTAATCGATTAAAAAATACCTATCTTTTGAAACTAGAACTGCGAAGTCAATTAGAAAACAAAAAAATCTTGAAACCCAAATAAGACAACTGACAAACTATAAATTCAAGGAATGTGAGCAATTGACCATGAATATTCATAGCTAGATATATTAAACATTAAACGAACAAATAATATCGAGAACTGTCGAGTTGGTAAATAGTATATTACACACTAAGGTTCAAAAGTGAGCATTTACATATGCGTGACCAATTCCGGAGTCAAGTAAACTCATTTTGAACCTTGTTGAGGGAGATATTTTAAATAATTAATGATTAAAAAGCAAAGAAGTTAAAATTTTATTATAATGATAGTCTTTTATGAAAATTATGAAGAAGGGAACAAAATATCAACCTTAAAAATGTGGCAGATTTAACGTTTCATTCAGAAAGTGTAACTTCTACCTTGATGAAAAGTGAACGTGCTTCCATGTAAAAAGATGCTTCACGTTTTTACATAGAGGCACCTTCATTTGTTCATTTACATCAAGATAACATTTATCAATGATAGGTGCTATTTTTCACTTGCAAAATACCAGCGTAAACATTGCCTTTCGGATCATGTATTATATAAAAGTGACTGGTTCACCGAGCATTGCTCAGATATGGAAAATAGAAAAACTTAAATCAAGCTGGAGATCAATTTCAGCAATATAGTAGTTAAATCATACGTAGCTTAGGCCTAGAAAAATTCCCTAATAAAACCTTTTCTATCTGATAATTTTAGGGTTGATTGCAATTATTCATCTTTCATCATTATCACTTGCTACTGATGAAGAAATTGATGCTCAATATCTATTCAGCAAATTTTCTCAAACTTGTGACCTATCTAGATCATTTTTTCATACCCAAAAACCTCTAAATAGTGATTTTCAACAAAATTGTCAGTTTAGTTCCTCAGAACATGTTTACATACATACCCACATACATTACATACATATGTAATACATACATACATACATACATACATACATACACATACATACATACATACATACATACATACATACATACATACATACATACATACATACATACATACATACATACATACATACATACATAACATACATACATACATACATACATACATACATACATACATACATACATACATACATACATACATACATACATACATACATACATACATACATACATACATACATACATACATACATACATACATACATACATACATACATACATACATACATACATACATACATACAGACATACATACATACATACATACATACAACATAATACATACATACATACATACATACATACATACATACATACATACATACATACATACAGACATACATACATACATACATACATACATACATACATACATACATACATACATACATACATACATACATACATACATACATACTACATACATACATACATACATACATACATACATACATACATACATACACATACATACATACATACATACATACATACATACATACATACATACATACATACATACACATACATACATACAACATACATACATATACATACATACTACATACATACATACAGACAGACATACATACATACATACATACATACATACATACATACATACATACATACATACATACATACATACATACATACATACATACATACATACATACATCAACATACATACATACATACATACATACATACATACATACATACATACATACATACATACATACATACATACATACATACATACATACATACATACATACATACATACATACATCATACATACATACATACATACATACATACATACATACATACATACATACATACATACATACATACATACATACATACATACATCATACATACATACATACATCATACATACATACATCATACATACATACATACATACATACATACAGACATACATACATACATACATACATACAACATACATACATACATACATACATACAATTACAGACATACATACATACATACATACATACATACATACATACATACATACATACATACATACATACATACATACATACATACATACATACATACATACATACATACATACAACATACATACATACATACATACATACATACATACAGACATAATACATACATACATATACATACATAGACATACATACATACATACATACATACACATACATACATACATACATACACATACATACATACATACATAGACATACATACATACATACATACATACATACATACATACATACATACATAAAGTGTAATTCTTGTTACACCTTGAATATTCGGATTGAAACATTCTCTAAATCCATACTCAGTAGCAGATTTACTAGGAGCCATAGATGCCACAGCGTTAGACACACGGGTGAATGGGCTCAAAATTAATTTTTAATGTAGAACACATTTCTATTTTCACTAAGGGGTAAAAACAAAAGCACGAAGGCAGTTGGTATGGTGAAAATCTAGGTGTGAATTTTGGTGCAAATGAGAGAAGAAACCAAGAGAAAAAAGTGTTTATGTTAGTACATGTGTGGTAATGTGCATGGGCATGGCCCAAAAGAATGTTTTATTTTCAGATTTTATTATGTAATACTCTAATAAATCACTGGATGTGTTTTTTGTGCTGTTGAATTCGAATTCGATGTTAATTTTAACATTGGACTCATTCTTAGACCCCCATTGGGCCAAAAAGGGGAGAATTTTTATTTTCAGATTTTATAATGCGATATATCTGAGTAATATATTACTGGACATGTTTTTTGAAGCGCTGAATTCGAATTTGGTTTTAATTTCATCATTACATCCATTCTTTGACCATCATTGGCCTAAAAAGAAGAGAATTTTATGTTTTCATATTTTTTTGTGTAATATATCAGACATGTTTTTTCAGACGATGAATTTGACGTTAATTTTGTCATTAGACCCATTCTTAGACCCTCTTTGTGCCCAAAAAGGGGAAGAATTTTTCATTTTCAGATTTTATTGTGCAATATATCAGTGAACACTTAGCTTAGGGTTAGGGTTAAAGGTCCAAAGCATCTGTCAAGCAAATCTGACACCATTGGCAGCTAATACTTATATATATTTATAATTATGTATAAAATATAATTTCTTGATACTGCAGTATACGTAGTCATGAAATTTGAAATAAGCTATATAATACTAGTCAACAACATAACCTATTGATTTTGTTGCAGATTGGTTGTATTGTACTTCCGGTATTGCTATGTTCGTTTTTGTTTTGGCTATAAAATTTTCAATTTTCAATCAAGAACTACAAAATTAATAAAAACTATTTATAATAATTTTTGTATAAATTGCTATTAATTTTGGTGCGGATCAACGGTTGGGTCCTTCTGGTGAAACTATTTTTATTTTGGCTACAAAATGCATGATTTTAGACCAACAGGAATGTAATTCAGAACAAATATTTATTATTAACTATTCTAACATGTTGCTGATTTTGGTGTGGATCAGCTAAATAGTATTCACATTATTTTGGCAATAAAATGCTTGATTTTGAACTAATAACTAAGAACTTTGCATAAAATATCAACTATAATTTATTGCAAAATACTAGCCATTCTGGTGCGAATGGGTGGGAAGTTATTTCCAAAAGTAAATTTTTGTTTCGATTTTGAAGATGATTATTTTTAATTGTGTAATTTTACATTAATAATTACAAAATTTAATAATAACTTTTTAGTGACTAATTTTATAATTTTAAAAAACCTACTTTTTCTAACGGAGCTGGTATTGCGTTTGATCACTATTAAAATGTGTTTTACATTAAATGTTTCACTGCACCCACGGCGTTATTGAAGCGCGCTTTTTGTTCCTACATTTTAAAATCGGCGACGTGGTAGTTTTTAATGATATTTTATATTCTTTTAACTGGCAACACTGAAATAGAACGCAAAATTTACCTGGTGTGTAGGTGCCAAATTTTCAAATCCGCCTGTGTCTGCACCACTCAAAGAATACATTCTACAATAAGTAGCGCGAGTATTACTTTTTCAGAATAATATAAATTAATTATTCTTGAAATTTAGATCAATTCGTTTCTTGGCAATCGGTAGGAAGTTATTCATTGACGTGGATTATGTAAGAATGTAAAAACGACGCAAAAATCTTCAAGATATGTACGTGATTTCTAGAAAATTAATTTTTGAATTGTCCTATTCTAATTTACGACAGTTAAAAACAAGTCCAGTACGCTCTAGCAATTCAAAATGGTCTACCATGGAATAAGCAATGTTTTCCCATATTTTATTCCCCTTCCCACTGGTTTTCAACCAATTAGTTATTCGATTCTCAGCATATTTTTTCAGTTTTTCTGTTAGAAAAAAAATTGAGGACTGATTCAGAAAATTGGCGCTCACTTTCACTAACTATAGATCGAGTTTTGAACATTAGTTTGGCATAGGATGTTCTACATACTTGCCTACATAATATTCGTAATCATTTGAGGATAGATTCAAATTGTAAATTCTTGAAATTTCTTGCTTGCTAGTTGGTGCTATTTGGAATTAAACGTTTTTGGTGGTTTCCAATTCATTTATTTGGCAGTCACAGTGAATAGCACAAAATGCCGGATCTCCAGAATTGGTTTAAGGGTTAAATGAGGTTCATGCGTAACCGCAAATGCGATATGTAAGAAATAAGATTGAAATTTCGGTACGGTCTACATACCTATTAAGTTATTATTTATTTTCATTTATTTATTTATTTATTTATTTATTTATTTACTTAATTATTTGTTTATTTACTTATTTATTTATTTATCTATTTATTTATTCTTACCACGATGTTGGTAGACCAATGTAGCGACGATATTACCGCTCGGAGAACGCTGGAGAAAATATGTAACGTAATAACGCTTCTTAAAAGTATCTCTATCCTCAGTAATTTGGCACCGAATTTTAACTGCAACACGTTAAATAACAAACAAATTAACGAAGGCTACGTACGTAGAAAATTCACATTAAATGTGTCAGCTTTTGCACTTTGTTATCAGAGGGGGGAACATTTTTTGGAACAAGACACCCCAGCAACTCACCCTCCTTTTTGGTGCTTTGGTATAGCGGAGACGACGATGGTACGTAAAGTTTGGCAACGCACCTCTCAAGGACAAAACGTTATATTATTAATGTTATACAAGCAATTATTAACAATATTGTACGATACATTCGCAATGATGCGACACGGTTCCTCCAGCTGGAAAAGTTTCGTACTTTCTGACGAACGAGTATCCCCGAAGGGTAAATGTTCTAAAGCTGGGTTCTGGAGGAAAAGGTACGCACACTGCACACTGCACACTGCAGACTGCAGACTGCAGACTGCACACCTCGTTTCGACCAAGAGAGCAAAGTAAACGATGTGCGCGTACCCCTGCTCGTGGATGTTGGCACGCCAGCCGAATGTCGAAAATTGTTTCAATTTTTTTCGTCTTTCGGGGTACGTTACCCAGCATTAACGTTTCCGCACCAATAAAGGAACGTCAAGCTTTTTTTTAGCCAACGCGCCCTTCCATGTTCCGAGTGTTACGCTGCGGTACGCCTTTCGACATTTGTCAACTTTCACTTCCACCCAACGGACTCGACAGCTTACGACGTTTCTTTCACTTTATATCCGTTCGAGGAAGCGGCGTAAAATATTTACGTTAGAGTAAACGTTGGCTGTTCAAAAGAAGGTCATCAACCAATCAAAAATATGGTGTTTCTCCTTTTACCACGCAATATTATGCAGCTTAAAAGGTTTTGAACAAAAAAAAAAAAATTGAATGCCGCTGTGGTTATATTCATGAATGATTGATGCATTGGCGCGTAAATGTGAAAATATCTAAACAATACTAAAAGGCAAATTTTCCATTAATTTATGTATTTTATTTCTCCTATTCTTCAACTGCTGAAGATGAAAGAAACAATTACATGGATAGTAGGTTTATTAAAATTTTTACTCTTTTCAATAATATCAAACTCACCTCTCTAATTTAAATAACAACTGAGGAATCACTGAGAGTAAGAGGAGAGGTTTCTAGATTCCAAAAATAGAAAATTTTCCATTAATTTTCTTTTTTTGGTTCATTTATTTTCTAATGATATCAACCTTAGCTTTCTAACTTTAATAGCGGCTGAGAGATCATTGAGTGAAAGATGAGAAATTTTTATAAATCAAAAAATGACTAATTTCTCATTATTTTTGGTTTTTCTTTGTTTTTCTATTTGCATATAGCTAGATGATAAGAAAATCATATGGAAATTTCATTAATTTATATTCAATGTAGTCTACTTTATCGGTATTTTAATTCGTAGCAATTTTAATGAATCGATAGACAGGGAATTGAAAATATTTCCTACAAATAAAAAATGAAAAAACTAAATTTTTAAGTCTTCCTTTCATATAGAGATGCATTAGATTATAATAACTTTCTTGTCGTACATCTGTAAGACTGTAAAGGAAGTAGGGAAAGTAGAGGTAGGGGATAAGCAAGAGGGTATGGTATAGGAGTTTGATGCATACCTGTTGGTATTGTTCTGTAAATTAAAAATGTTTTCAACGAATCAACCCTAGTAAGAATATTTTCCAAAAGTGCTAAACTTTTGTATTGGCTGCCATGAAGAAACTAATTAATCAATACTGTGCAAATTCAAAATCAAACTAGTCCTTAATAGTCTTCAACTACCATAAAAATTTCAGGGCAAAAACTTTCAATTTACATGAGTTATTAGTATGGCAACATTGAGGGTTTGTAAAACTTTAAGAACCTTCTCTTCAAAACTATTGGATGGATCTCAAAAGTTCTCACACGTATCTGTTCGTTTCAAAAGGTTGTAAAGAAAAAGAAGTGTCCAACAACACTCAATTTTGTTTCATTGAATAAATGAGAAATATACAAAGGTCTGAAGCTGATTTTTGAGTTCTATACTTATGAAAGTTTTAGTGCCTGTTCAGTTCCGTTGGAATCACTTCTCAGTTCTAATTTACCATTTCAATGTAGTTTTGGTTCTAGAAGCAGGGAAATTCATAAAATTGATAATTCAGATACAAAATAGTTGAACAGGTTTTTTTGATAAGCAGGGCATGGGATTCTAATGCTCTCATATTTTCTAAACAAATTTTTTTCTGAACCTACTACTCTTCGAAATAAATTAGGTTGTTTCACACTTTTCGAGAAAAAAATTTTATTTTTATTTTTTCAGTTTGACCCTGTTGAATTGAACAGTCTTTGTCACAGCTTCATTGGCGAAATTTTTCAAAAAGAACTACTAGTTTTTGACGGGAAAAAATATGAAAAGAGAGAAAGGGAGAAAATAATATTATGTAGCATGCATGTGGAAAAAATAATATGTTAGTCTATGTCTTATGACGCAGTTGTGGAATTTTTGGCCAGACAACGTGAGCTCGTGGTAAAAGAATACAAATTGAACTAAAACTGGTATTCAGGATTTACATCGGTATTTTTTGTAAAACTAGATATCTGGTCAGAATATTCTAAATTGTTTGACTGATTCACTCACCTTTTGAAGAAAAATTTTAAATGCAATAGCTAATTTTTTACTAAATCTGCTCCCATATAAATACTATTTCCCACCAACAGTGGTTTAGCCTTTGCACAATTTTTTTTTGGGGGGAGTGCAATAAAAAATTTTTAAACAACAGCCGAATTGATTATTATTTTTTTAAGGCATGTGAAATAATCAATAAATTTTTGGGGCTTTTGACACCAAAAATCCCTCACTCACATGCAACTGCCCACCAAAATTTCAGAACTCCCTATTCTTCTAGTAGTTTTCTTCTAATTCATGAAAAACTACGTTAGCCATGTTTTACTGCATAGTTTTACCGCTTCTTTATATTTTATGTGGAAACTGTCTGAGCAATAGTGACCCAATTATTCATCTGACCTGTTACTATCGAGAATTCCTGTAGACTACTTAATCTATTATATGAGATGATAATTATTTTCAACTTAAGTATTGTTCGAAAGAATATTATTTTTCAATCAAAATTTTTTCTGAAACAGACCAATCAGATTCAACGAAACGTAAACATTTTCAGTGGATGATTCCTTAAGTATCTACGTGAATATTGTGCAAGTTACAAAATTTTAAAATTTTCACTGATAAATTACTGGCTGTGGAAGCATTTTTTGAGACAAATTTTTCAACAAGGGAGATTCAAATGTAATGCCCCCTTGCGAACAAGTTGGGTCATTGTGCGAAAAAAAAGGTTGTGGTATCTAGTCCAGGCTTCTATTTATACATCCATGTGTGAATGGTCACTGTAGCACCTATAGTTTGCCAAAAACAATGTGCTACAGACATAGGTACCATTTCTCACAAACTTGTTTATTTTTACCTAATTTTTCATCCAATATGAGGCTCCAGCAGGAAAGGGTGGCATCATGGCCTTAAATTAATGATTATGTCACGGAGTGGAGGTTTCAATTTATCTACCCATATTATAGGTATGAATGTCCAATATACCACTGTGCCACAAACTAGATATAATAGACATGTCATTTTTCAACAATTAGTTTTACCAACTTTCTGAATACACACCTCAACCAAGTAAGACGATGTTATATGAAAAAATCTACCCCCAGAAAAGATTTCTATTTACACCATTGGTTATTGAAATAAAATCTAGGTGGCTTATATTTTGCTATATCAAACATAACTATAATTAGTCAAATAACTAGAAATTTTGTGAGTACAAGGTACACTTCTACCCCATGTTGCTACAGTATTGTCGTCATCAGTTCTAAGTACAAATGCAAACCAAGTGAATTTCAAACTTATGCTTACCTACAGCATAAAAAAGCCAAGACAATCAAAAAACTAGAATAAACATGCAGGTGTATAATGTTACCCTATATGTTCACTCAGGAACAGGATAGCATTTAACAGGTTAATACACTAAATGAAAAAAATACCGTAGATAAAAGAGAACCTAATATAAAATGCAAAAATTTGATCTTACCCAATTAATTTTCTACATTCATCTATAATCGTTAAAGGATGTAATTATGCAAAATCTTGTAAAGTAAACCTTAATTTTTCAGTTACGAGTTACATATAGTCTATGAAACATTATCGTTCCGCATTTTGTGCTCTCTTATCTTATCTACAAAGTGCAGTGTAGTGCATAAAAATACAATTTTTTTTTGTGTGTGATAAAATATACTCTCGAATATACTCTCGATCCACATTTGAATTTTAACTTGAACATTTTCCAGGTGGTTTGCCACCTGCCTCATTTTTAAAATGAACCCCACTCAACAAACTTCAACAAACCAAACAAACCTGTCTATATCCTACTCTTCTAAACTAAAATCAAAAATTCTACCAATCACCACCTTTTCTCACCCAACTGAAGAACAAGGTTTAGTATTTGACCATGTAGCAGATTTCAAGATCAGAGATTATTTACTCTCACTCAAGGACCTGGTAGATGGACCAAAAAATATAATTGCTGCCTCAAAAGTAAGTAACAACAGAATTATAATCTTTTTATCAAACCAAAAATTAGTTGATGATTTCCTAACCAATCACCATGGAATTATGCTGAATTCAACCTTTGTCATTGGCCAAAAACTAAAATCCCTGACCAAAATAATATTTTTAAATGTATCTCCCGTAATACCAAATCAGATATTTGAAGAATTCTTGAAAATAGAACTGAACATAGAATTAGAATCTAAAATATCCCTATTAAGAACAAATCCAAAGGATGATATTTTCAGTCATGTAGTCAGCTGGAGACGTCAAGTATATTGCAAACCTGATCCAAAAAAATTACAAAACCTACCCAGCTCCTTTTTACTACCCTTCAATGGAAAATCTTATCGGATCTTCATTACTTTTGATGAAATGACATGTTTTAAATGTCAAAATACAGGGCACAAAGCAGAGGACTGTCCTAAAACTGATCTATATGATATACTAATACTAGATTCAGTGGAAAGAGAATCCTCTAGATTAAACCTCACAAATTCAAACAACACTCACAATCCTAATGAAGAACAATTTGCTGATACTCACAGAGATTTGGTTGAACCAAATTAAAATTCTCAACTCAACTCTACTGATTTCCCAGCCCTCCCAGTGTCCAAAGCATTGAACTATTCAAAACCTGAACTACCCCACTCCAACCAGAATCACTCCATAAATACCATAGCAACTGATTCTAATCCTCTCCAAAAAGAAATAACAAAACGACCTTTATCAACCAGTTCTACCTTTTCTACAGCCAACCCACAGAAACCAAAAGAAACCTCTCATACTTCAAAAAAATCGAAAACTTCACCACCAAATGATGCAACTGTAGCATCGTTAAAACAAGCCTTACTTCCGATGGAGACCTACATAATTCTGAATAAAAATAAATGCCCCATTTCTTTCTCAAACCTATGCCTGTTTGTGGAAATGTCCAAAGGATCACAGCCACAAGAAGTCGTGACAAACACACAATCTATTGCTCCAGACCAACTACCATCACTCCTTTCAATGCTTAATGAAGGATGCCGATTAGTGCAAGATCACTCTACTAAAATCCACTTAACCAAAACAAAAAAAAGCTAGAGGAAGCTATAAAAACTGAAAATCAATGAATTTTGATACGCTAATCCTACAGTGGAACACTCGTGGTTTTCTTCAACGACGCAATGAACTACGCCAACTCATCACAACATACTCCCCTTGGGTCATCGCTATCCAAGAATCTCACTTGAAACCATCTCTCCAATTCTCAATACCAAATTACACAACCTTTTGTCTTGACAACACAGATCGCCTCATTGCTGCTGGTGGAGTATGCCTTCTGGCTCACAACTCACTCAATGTCACCAGTGTCCTACCTCTACGTACAACCTTACAAGCTCTTGCTGTTGTCATTAGAAATCCAACATTTTATCGAGGAAATGTAACCATCTGCAACATATATCTTCCACCCAATCAAGCTGTCCAAAAAGAAGACCTACTTGAAATCATCAACCAACTACCCACACCCTTCATCATCATTGGTGACTTCAATGCACACAGCCCTGTCTGGGGCTCCTCCAGAACAAATTATACTGGAACTGCTGTTAATAAATTATTACTTAATTTAGATAATATAATACTTTTAAATGTTTGTAAAAAACCCATTCACTTCAATATGTCACACCACTCACTCTCAACCATTGACTTATCATTCTCAACTACAAACATTGCTCATTTACTCACTTGGAAAGTCCATTCTGACCTATGTGACAGTGATCACTACCCGATCTTTCTTCAATTTTCATCACCCACTCAAAATTCACCTATACACCCATCACCCCCTCACTGGAGAATTGACGCAGCCAACCGGCCAAAATTCACTCATAAAACTGAAATTTCTTCACATCACTTCAACAGCCTAGAAGATGATAGTTCATTTTTTATTCAACACATCATCGCAGCAGCTTCTCAGTCTATTCCAATTAACTCTACCAATGTGAACAGAATCGAAACAGTCCCATGGTGGTCTCCAGAAATTAAACGAGCAATCCAACGAAGAAAATGGGCATTGCAAACGTACACAACCACAAAACTCATTTCAGACCTGATTGCTTTTAAAAAAGCTAGAGCTTCTGCCCGCTGTCTAATTTGCAAATTGAAGAAAAAGTGTTGGGAATCCTTCATCACATCGATCTCCTCAGAAACTTCAACTTCACAAGTATGGAATAACATCAACCGTCTCAAAGGATCGAAACCAACTGCACGTATCTCTTCACTTACCTTTGCTGACTATACTACCAGCTGCTGCAATGAAATGGCAGAATGTTTTGTCTCACAATTTGCCACAATCTTCTCCAATGCATCGTACATGAAAAACTTCCTTCAGATTAAGCAGCTAGCTGAAAACTGCCCAATCAACCTAGACTCATCCACTTCCATACCATTCAACTCTCAAATATCATCTACTGAATTTCACTTTATGTTGAGATCACACTGCAATAAATCATCACCAGGACCAGACAATATCCACCCCCGTATGTTGAAATACCTACAACCATCAGCACTTGACTATCTACTAACCATATATAACAAAGCTTTTCACCTTGGGACCTTTCCACACTCCTGGAAACTAGCTATCATAATACCGATCCCAAAACCCAACAAAGACCACAGCTCTTCATCTAACTACCGACCAATAGCCCTCACCAGCACTCTGAGTAAACTCTATGAGCGCATCCTCAACAAACGGCTAACATGGACCTTGGAATCCAATAATGTTCTCAATGACCATCAATATGGCTATCGCTCTAATCGATCAACAATCTTACCAATTGTTGACCTTGTACTAGATGCACAGAATGCCTTCAGAAAATCTAACTACCTTTACTCAATATTTTTTGACATTTCACAAGCTTACCCCACCACCTGGAGATACCAGATTCTAGTACAATTAGCGAAGAATCATATTGTTGGAAACTTGGGCTTCACCATCCAAAGCTTCCTCTCACACCGCCAGCTAGCCTTATGCTTCCTAGGACACACCTCACAAACGCATCCCATGGAAACTGGACTCCCCCAAGGATGTGTCCTGAGTTCTACCTTATTTCTACTTGCTATTAACGATCTTCCTACAGTTGTTCCACCACCAATCCGAACTCGCTTATTTGCAGTTGATTTTAGTATTTCCTTACAAACACCCAGACCAGGCTTTGCTAAAGAAATTCTCCAAGAAGCTATTGATGCAATTCTCCTATGGACACAAAACCACAGTTTTTCAATTTCTACGGAAAAATCATATGGAATGCAGTTCTGTAGAAAACGCAAACAATTACCTCCTACCACCATTTTTCTTCACAACACACCCATCAAATTTGTTCCTCAACTTAAGTTCTTAGGCATTCTTCTTGATCCTCAACTCAATTGGTCCAAACATATTCCCTACCTTTGCAAAAAATGTCTTTAGAAACTTCCTATCCTAAAAATGCTCAACCACCACTCCTATGGCTGCTCTAAACCACATTTACTGTCTCTCTACAGATCACTAATTCGATCACTTCTCGACTATGGTAGCCAACTCTATCAATCTGCCAGAAAAACAACTCTTCAAGCTCTCGACCCCATTCATCACCAAGAAATTCGCCTGACTACTGGAGCTTTCCCAACATCACCATCACTCTGCCTTCTAGCTGAAGCAGGATAACCCCCTTTATCGATTGGTTGAAAAATCCTTCTAGGTAATCTACTTTCTTCAATATGTACAACCCCAAATCTGCCTTGTACACACCATCTCTTCACCAGTTCACATAGGCTTCAAAAATACATATCTGAAGATCTTTTTGGGTCATCTAACTTCCATGCATTCCATAAAAAATCTTTCTACTCAATTCCCAAACTCTATACTCATCCACCACCTTGGCAATTCTGCCCTCCACCCATCATTCTAGACTTACTCCATTTTGACAAAACTCAAATTGCTCTTTATATTATTCAATCTGAACTTCAATCTCTCCTTGAATCTCTCGTTGAATCTCTCTCTCCCTCCCTTCATATCTTCACTGATGGCTCTAAAGACACCTCAGCAGTTGACTCTGCCATTTACTCCACCGCTTTCTCTTCTTCACATCGGCTACCCTCTTTTGTATCCATATTTACAGCTGAACTTTCTGCAATACTCACAGCACTCAAACTCATATCACATCACCCACCACATACATCTTATATAATCCTCAATGACTCCCTATCCTCACTCCTAGCCATCAAGAATATCTATTCCTCTCACCCGTTAATCCAACAAATTCAAATACTTCTCTCCTGCCTTTGTACTTCTACTCCCATTACATTTGTTTGGATCCCCAGTCACTGCGGCATAGCTGGAAATAATATGGTGGACCAAATGGCCAAAGAAGCCAGAACCCAACCCACCATCCTCTGGAAACATGTAACTCCACTGGACCGCAAGCTGCACATCAAGAATTCCACTCTAAAACTTTGGAAGACTCTTTGGCAGAATACTCCACTTAGCAATTTCCTGCGTTCAGTAAAAGAGGATACCAGCGAATGGGTTGACACTCTTAAATTTTCTCCTTGCCACCAAATTGCCATCACTCGTCTCCGCATTGGCCATTGTGCCTCAACTCATTCATTCCTTCTATTTAATCTTCATCCACCTGATTGTCAATATTGCAAATCTCAACCTCTCTCACTCACTCACATTCTCACAACATGTCCAGCTCTTCACACCCTTCATAATCACTACAACCTACCAACTACAATAACCACTACTCTCGCCCACAACTCCCCTCACCTCTCAAACCTTATCACTTTCCTTCACTTCATCGACTTCATAGTATAATCTAATTTATAAGCTTTTGCTGGCATAACCCATTTTTTGAAGTTAGCCCAGCCACTTTCTTTTTGTATTTTTATAAAATAATAATAATAAAAAAAAAAAAAAACCTTCATTTTCAATCATTTTCATTCATAACCTCCTTTTTTTCAAGTTGGTCAAAAATTGTGAACGAAAAATTCACCTTACATTTAAATTTATAGAATAATAAAATCAATTTTATTTTGTCAATAATTTTGTGCTCTGACACTCATTGTGCCCCTGGAGAATCATTCCCACCTCCTCCAATAAGAGGGTTCTGAAACAAACTATTGTGCAAGTCAACTGCTCGTACAATTTTGGTAGACCTTATGTTTTGAGTAGGAAATACCAAGAAAAATATCATAAACAATAATTTAAATGTTTCATTTAAGTACTCTTTTGATTCGTAGCCTGTAGTATAAAATTAATGTATTGTAGTTGGAAAAAAAAATATAGGTATATATGTATAGGAAAGATATCACCTTTTCACACATAGGAACAAGTGCCTTTAAAAACCTGCTGGTACAACATTGTTACATTCTTCAGTATATACCTTCTAAAAAACTACAGTTACTTTCTTGGATCCATTCATAAAATCTTCACAATATGTGAAAGGTATATTATAAAAGGTATACAGTGATGTACCTTTGCTTATCGGGTACAGATTTGACCTATAAATTAAAATAAGATATAGGTACCACACCTAATTCAGTGACATGCAGAATACACATTCTGGATAATGAAAATTACCTAAAATTATTTTACACGAGAAAATTTATAGCTTCTTTCCCCACAAGGTAAATCTTACATACAGCCCTGCTACACTTTGTTTTACATTGAAAATCCAGCATAAATGTATTAACGAAATTTTCAGTACCCCCTTCGAATGATTTTATTGTATTCTTGTAGCTACTTTGAGTTTTTTAGGGCTGAAAATGAATGAAAATTAAAAAAAACTCTACCGCAGCAAGCCCCGCTAGAAAAAGTATGTTTTCTAGAAAAATAATTATAAATTTTGATGGTCATATTAATTGTCTGTAAGTTTATATGCATTAATGGTATGTTATGATTGTATGAAACGTCTTAGCTGCTAATGAAATAAGAAGTATGGTAAATAATCATATAATTTCAAATAAAATCAAAAAAATATAAACAAAGTTATGCAAAAAAAAAAAGGGGGAACAATAAGATGTGTTTAATTTTTGCAAAAAGAAAAATTCACGCAAATTAGAAAAAAAAGAGGAAAAAAAAATTTACCAGAAGTACCGTTCAGTCAATCCGCACCAAAATTGATAGCATGATACAATAAATTATAATAAATATTCTTTTCAAATTTCATACATATGGTTCCAAAAATTCCGTATTTTATGACCAATGTAAAAACAAAAATAGTAGTACCGGAAGTACTATCTGACCAATCCATGCCAAAATTGATAGCTTGCTACAGTGAATTAAAATGAACATTTATTCTGAATTTCATGACTACTAGTGCAAAATTGAGCATTTTGTAACAAAAATAAAAACAAAAATGGTAGGGCTGGAAGTACCATCTGGCCAATCAGCAACAAAATCTATAGGTCTGGTCCTTGGATTAGTAAAAATATTTGTACCAAATTTTGTGATTATCAGACAAAAACTGCAATCTGTACTGTTGGTACAAAAAATTGACTTATATATATATGAAAATGAGTTACTGGTGCCATAATTTTCCTAAGGTCATGAGAAGCCAAATGTACCCACCACCAATGTTAGGAGCAAATACCACACCAAGAGTAATAAGTAGATTTTCTAAAGAAAAGCTAATTAAAAAGAGTAGTTCATTTTTTGTTATCTTTCATTTTTGTATTTGTTCTAAAACAACAAAACAACATTATCACCTTCACTTTATTTTTCATTACTATTTTCTCCTTCCCTTTTTTGCACGATCATTATCTACACCTTCTCATACAATTCACGCATAAAACATTTGAAAAAATTGTGTGGTGGACACTTTTTCATAACTTGAATTGAGAAGTATTTTCAAAAGATAAATAATTATTGATATACTTAACACAAATACTGCAGTGTATAACGACAACAAAAAAGAGAAAATCGCTTTTGTTCATTCAACGGATCATGTTCATCTCACAATCAACAACAATGACAAAAATGACTATGGTGGTGATGGTAAAGGGAATATACACACACACACACACACACGCATATTCATATATCCACACATACAACACACACACACACACACACACACACACACCAGTGCTATTTGTACAAAAGAGAACAGGAAACAAAGGAGGATACACTATGACAACTAATAGAAGGAAGAGAAAGGAACAAAAAAGAGGAACAGTGAAACAAAAAAACTCTAACCCAGCAGCAGCTCTATTGAGAATAGTTGGTTTTCAAAAAGATAAAATTAGAGGGTCACTAAAAAATTATTAATAGATCATGATAAATATTTGTTTCAAACTACATTCCTATTGATGCAAAAAAATCCATTTTATAGCCAAAATAAAAACAAAAATAGTGTTACCCGAAGTACCGCACCAAAATTGATAGCAAGTTATAATAGATTGTAATAAATATTTGTTTTAAATTTCGTAGCTATTGGTCAAAAATTAAAAATTTTTTAGCCAAAACAAAAAAGATAGCTGTAAAGGAAGTACATATGGCCAATCTGCAACAAAAGCAGTAGGTTAGGTCCTTGGCTTAGTACAAAATGTTCGTACCAAATTTTGTGATTATTGGACAAAAATTCCGACCCGTACCGTGGGAACAAAAAAATGGAATATATATGAATTTGAGATATTGGCGATAAAAATTTCCTCAGTTCATGAAACAAAAACATAACCACCCTCAACCACAAGGACTAATACCGCACCAAGCGTAATAATCAGATTTTCTAAAGAAAACCTATTTAAAAATGTATAGAGGGGGTGAAGAGGGAAATGAATCAGATAGAGATGAATGGGTTAGCATTTGCTGTAACGTTTTATAAATAGGTTTTCTTAAGACAATCAACTTATTATGCTTAGTGCAGTATTACCCCTCCAGGGTTATGGGTTGGTACTTTTTCATTTCATGATCTCAGGAAAATTTTGGCACCAATAATTCATATATATGTAAGTTTGTTCGTAACCGATTCTAATTTGCACTCAATACGGAATAAAGTGTGAGATCGTTTAAATTCGAAATATTTATTCACACGTAATTAATTGATCGTAGTGAAATTAGAAAATTCAAGTTTATATACACAAAACGAACGAATAAATAATCTGTATATCTGGGTCAACGTTAAATGATCGCACGAATGAATGAAGTAAACTATCAATGAAACATTATCGGAAACGAGATACAAAGTCGATGACGATAACAAAGAAAAATGTTCAAGTCAAGATTAGTCGAAAATGTTGTCATCGGATAATAGAATGAATGAGGTGAATGAATGAAATTACGTAATAGTTGATAAATAGTTCTCATTCAGTAAATTATTGCCTCGCAACATCTTAGCCTAGATCATACATAAATAAACATGAAAAAGGTCAAAATCTCGCAAGTATGAGCGAGATTTGGTGCTATTGAGATAGATAGATAGATATAGATAGATAGATAGATAGATAGATAGATAGATAGATAGATAGATTGATAGATAGATGATAGATAGATAGATAGATAGATAGATAGATAGATAGATAGATAGATAGATAGATAGATAGATAGATAGATAGATAGATAGATAGATAGATAGATAGATAGATAGATAGATAGATAGATAGATAGATAGATAGATAGATAGATAGATAGAGAGATAGATCGATAGATAGATAGATAGATAGATAGATAGATAGATAGATAGCTAGATAGTAGATAGATAGATAGATAGATAGATAGATAGATGATAGATAGATAGATAGATAGATTAGATAGATAGAATAGATAGATAGATAGATAGACTAGTAGATAGATAGATAGATAGATAGATAGATAGATAGATAGATAGATAGATAGATAGATAGATATATGTTCATTTCTTGTTCCTACTGTATAGATCGCAATTGTTATCAGATAATCACGAAATTCGTACCAACATTTGTACTAAGCCAAGGACCAGACCTATTGATTTTGGTGCGGATTGGCAGGACGGTTCTTCCGGTACTACTATCTCTTTTTTAAATTGGTCACAAAATGCGTAATTTTGGAATAATAGGTACGAAATTTGAAACGAATATTTATTATATTTTATTGTAGTCTACTGCTAATTTTAGTATGGACTGATTTGACTGTACTTCCAAAACGGCTATTTTTATTTTTATATTGGTCATAAAATGAGGAATTTCGGAATAATATGTATGAAATTTGAAGCAGATATTCATTATAATTTATTATCGCATACCACCAATTTTTGTGTGGATCGACCAGACGATATTTCTGGTAAAGTTTTTTTCTTTCTTTTTTTTATTTTTATTTAGACGATCTTTTCTTTTTACAAAAATTAACCACATGCTCGTGTTTCTTTTCTTTTTTTTCATAACTTTATTATATTTCATTGGTTTTATTTCAAATTATGTGATGATGTACCATACTTTATCATCTTAATTTATTTTTCATTTGTTCAAGAAAAAATGCTTTTAAATTTCCATTGTCAATATCTTGTCAGCAGCTAAAAAATGTCATACAATCATGAGATACCATTAACGCATTATAAACTAACAGACAATTAATATTACCTTTAAAATTCATAATTCTTTCTCTCGAAAACTACTTTTTCCAGCAAGGTTTTCTGCGCTAGAGTTTTATTTCATTTCAGGTTGGTTCGTACAGTTTTTGGTTTATTTTGTTGCGTGGGCTTCGTTGCACGACCGTTTTTATAGTTTACTACCCAGCGCAAGGAAATTTCACTTCAATAAAACACAGCTTTATCTCACTTTCTCTCTGATCTCCACGGTTCTCTCTTTCTGACTGGGATTCTCTCTTGGAAGGATTTCGAGTCTGAAATCGAACTGATAGGCGGAGGCGAAACCCGCCGGTTACAAATTGTTCTAATAGTAATGTGTAAGGATTACAGTGCGTAAGGCATTTGTAGTGGTTTTGTTTTTTCGACCGCAACGAATTGCCAGCCGTCTAAATTTTCAATCATCTGCTGTTGTCAGTTATTCGGCGATATCGCGAAAATTCGGCGAAATGTTTGGCGGGAGAAAGGGGCGCGTTCGGAATAGTAGGTAATCTAAGCTCATTCACACATTCACATTTCCCAATGTGGTCGTCCCGTCGTTTGCGCGTAGCAATCGCAGCATAATGGATTCGAGAAAAACGATTTCGTGGACGCCGAAAGCGTTATATTAGAATTTAGAATTCGGGCCGAATGACGAGCTGGTCGAGAAAACGTTAAAAAATTCTCATTCAAGCGAACCTTACGTGGACAATATCCGGCGGAAAAACGTAACGCCAAGGTTGCTGCTGCAGTGGCAGTATAAAAAGGCGACATTTTCGACCGTTAAATAAGGCGATAATAAATTATGGTTCGTCATATTTTATTCCCGTTGGCAGCGGACGGCGGAACTGACGACATTAGTCTAACGTTGCAACGCAACTGGCCCCGTCTCCTTCCAGGTTCCAACCCGCAGGAACAATAAACGATGACGCGACGACCATTCTCGCGATTAACTTGGACGCCAACGCTTTACCAAAATATGCTGCAGAAAGGATAAGCAGCGACTGCGAAGTGCCAAACTTCACGTTCGTTTAATCGTGTTATTTACGGGCTACAGGCGCCTACGCGAGTTCTGCGTCCATCGCATCTTCACCACAATTTCGGAAATTCTCAATGCCCATAATTCGTTAGAAACCTCTCTCATTTTCGCACCTATAAATGCTCGTAATTTATGGCTACGTGCGAACGCGCGTGTAACCAACGGTGCGCTGAATTTTTCACCTCCGAGAACCAGAGCAAGAATATTTGACGAAAATTTCTCTTCCAGATAGAAATACCTACTACGTGCGGTCCCCAGGTACCTATGCTAATTAACGCTCTTTATCAGCAGCTATGCGCATACGCGTGATAACAGATGAACAGCCATTTTTTCTTATACATATATATATATATATATATATATATAGTAATAATAAACGATGTAAAATTTCTGAAAAAACGAATAACACAAGTTGGCCACTCATCTATTATCACCCTCATGCGCATACATACGCGAATTTCCACTACTTACCCCAAACGGCTCGTCTATTCGAAACGGCGCTTCCAATTGGTTCTCGGCATTTGCTTGCGTTCGCCATCTGCCACAAGTCTACAACTACAACCACAATTGCAATTTTATTTACGTAACTTTTTCAAATATTTAAAATTTTTCAAGTGCCTATCGGTTATCAGCGGTTATATGTCGTACTTTTTTCTCTCTTTCAATACTTTTAGTTTGACGAGGACGATACGAAGTTCAACATCGTGGTATTTGCTTGGTAAAATTTCGGCAAATAGGTATCTCCATTATTCGGCTAATTAGAATTAAAATATGGCAAAATTTTTTCCAAAATCCAGTTAGAATACGTAAGGACTAGCGAAATTATTCAATTCTTTAACTAGCATACTATTATAAATTAGAATCGTAAATGGAGTAAGTAACATGATGGAAGAAGTAAAAATGCTGATAACTTATAAGGACCTGAAGAATTTTCAATATTTGAAAAAGTTAGCGTGTAAATAACACGTAAATAAATATTGCGAGTGTAGTTGTAGACGAGGAGCAAGCAAGCAAACGTAGAGAAGCAATCGGAAGCGCCGTTTCTAATAGGTAACCTACACGGAGCTGATAAGGGTGTAAGGAATGGAAATTCGCTGCGCCAAACAAACCGTTAATAAAGAGTCTTACCGACACGTGTCTACGTGATACGGCCTACATCGATTCATTACGCTTCGTAGAAAAAGAAGATGGTAAAAATTAGGTATTAGTTCACAAATTCGTTAGCCGCAGGGTAGATCCAAAATCGAAATATTTCGGTCAACCAGACGCACATCCAATTTTGAAGCATCGACTAGCGGTATAGCTAGAATTTCAATGATTTTTCCTTCGATAACTACGTTGCTGAAGCAGCTTCGAGTCTCGCATTAACTGATTGATTAGAAAGGACGGTTTTAAAATTTTTCAAACATTTCTGCGCTGGTTTTGCGTCAGACTGGCGCTTCAGTTCGACACAGCGAATCCATATAATAAGTAGGAGGTACGTAGAGACGCGTTTTCATAGCTATTCTTACCTACATTTAAAATATTTTACGTTATCGTAAGTTACGGAAAAATGATTTCTTAATAATTTTGCGGAATGCGTCTTAATTATATATTTATTTTGCGAATAATTTCTAGGAAAACGTTAGAAACGTTGCGCAATGAAAGAACAGACAACCCCAATCGTAAATTAAACGGCGACGTAAAAAAGCGACGATAAATTTCATGTTCATTTCTCCGGTGAAAAAAAAAATCTCTAGCGCAGCAATGCTTCGCTAGAAAACCCAGTTTGCCTGATATTTATATCGATATTTCATTGCTAGTTTCAATGGAGGTTGTGGATCGATGCAGCAGAGCAATTGTATAAAAAGAATAAAGACGTACTTGCAGCAAAAGTGTAAATTATGTGCATAGTACGAAGGGTAATTGGTAAACAAACATGTGCGGAGATAAACGAATGAGCGGCGGAATAATGTATCAGTGTAGCAATTATATAGGTAAAGATAATCAAGCGATTGCAGGAGTGAGAGGGGAGGAGAATTGGTGGTCCCAACAAGTTTCAGTCTAAGACATTACAAAAAAATATCGACAACTATCCACACCTTTAACGAAAATATCGATCTATCGATGTTTTATTGCTAAATCCACTTTTCCAGAGATATTTTGTTTCTATTTTTCTCGAGAACTACCAAACCGATGAGCACCAAATTTTGTTCAAACTTGTTCCCATACAATAGCTATCTTTTGTACAAATTTTAGCCCTATCTGTTGGGTAGTTTTCTCAAAACCGTAAGCACAAAATTTATTTAAGAAATTTGTTTTCTCCAGTTTTTTCAGACCTGCTTCCATACCAGAAATATCTCTCGTAAAAATTTCAGCCCTATCCACCCGGTAGTTCTCTCAGAACCATGCACACAAAATTTTGTGACGCGCACACACACACACACACACACACACACACGATTAGGTCAAACCAATCGTTTTCTTTTCTCATGAAACGGATAATTTTCATCATCCCCACCCCCAACTCTTCCACGAGGTCAATTTTAATACCCCGTTTGCAAAAAAAATTGATATGGGCAAGCGTCTGTCAAATGTATTATTGGTTATTAGACTGGGCGTTACCTACGTTTGAAAATTATTTTCTCGTTTCACCGGCTGAAAAGACTGTCGGTCGTAAAAATGTGAAAGTTAACGAATATTCGTCTCTATCGGCGCATTAAATTTGCAACGATATAAACTGGAGTTATGTTTTCTTTTCGCAAGTCAAAAATGGAAAAATACTGTAAGTAGGACGTTTAAGAAAGCACGATACTTGACATCATGGGTACAATATTTAAGGGTTTTTTTTTCTGCTTTGTTTTCAAATCTTTCCTCGACATTAATTTAAATACAATTTTTGCCTTCTTTTTCCATCTGTTCGCCGAGCTCGTAGCAGCCAACAACCCTTTTCATTTTAATTTCCCCCCTCCGCCGTACAAGTTTCTCTTTCGTAAAACATCGACCGCATAATGAAGTCGCTTCAACAAATCACGAAGGTCACCCGGGGACATACAGAACAACAGAACATGGTTTTCTAGTTGAAATAATATCGCAAAATGTACGAAAGACAACGGGGTCGCAGCACAAAAAGGGAAAAAAGCACAAAATAATAACAGGAAAGTGGGTGCGGCTACGACAATAATTGTGAGCAGACTTTTTTCTTTTTTTTTCTGACTGAAAAATTTTCGGCGTTGAAAAGCCCGCGGAGGAATAGAGACATAAAAATCGTATTCGTTAAAATAAATAGCTATAGGCACTTATCAATATATTTTACGTAACGTACCTTCGTTAAGTGTAAAAACGCCAACTGTAGTAAACAAAATGAAGACGTGAGGCTGGGGAAGCCGATTGCCCACATAGCATTCGAAATTGGAACTGGTAGAATCTAGAAATCAGAGAAGAGAAAATTCGATTATTTATAGATATCTTCGAAAGAGTATTACTTCTATGCAGTCGTATCGAATTGCGACAAGAAAATTCCAGAGAATAGACTGCTCAAAATTTAGAACTCTGTAGGAGTGCGATCGGTAGTAAACATCAGCTCGGATCAATTTTTTTTCCAACGTTTAATCTGTACAGGTATGAGAGCTTACAGCTACACTATTGGATGTATTGGTTCTTTGTTCGAGCGGGGGGTTACACTTAAGTTTGGTTCACTTGTGTCGAAAGCATTGTCTGAGGCTACTCTCGAACCAAAAATCTTTCGGCTGCAAGGCTGAGCACCTAACTGTTACACCAATGGGACCGCTTCGATTAATTTCACGCGTCGAAGTTTGCAACTTTTTTCAGTGAAAGAAATGGCTGGTGGAAGATTTCGATTTCAAGTACACCGAACAACACGCCGTAACAAGTATTACAATATGGCCGCACCCCTTTTGTAGAAAATGGTACTTTATTCTATGGGATGCTAAAATTAGAATACAACTGTTCCAGTGTTCTATTCAGTATTTTCAAAGCATGGCAGCAAAAATGTTCTTTGCATTTGGTTATACCGACTGATAATATTCATTTTCGATTATCAAGTCGTGAACGCTTATGCTTGAGACCAAAAAATTGATATAAAACCCGTCATTCCAATTTCGTACTTATTTCATTGGTGATATATTGGAATATGAAAACATGAGCTTAAAAATAAGATTCATTATAAGTACATATAACAACCGAATCTACCTACTCGAGTTGTAAAAATGGAATTAGTCTCATTTTCATACAAATTATAGCATACTCGTACTTTTCTGTGACTTTACAGGTATAAGTAGTCGATTAAACTTTATAAAATGATTTTCATGATTCTCAATTTCACTTTTGAGTTCGTTTTATAAAAATATTTCAACTGAATAACACAAAATCGCATTAATCTGTTCATTGAAAATTTCACACCCTCCGAGAAATAACACCGATACTGTTTTTGAAAAAATACAAAAAAAATTATTTTGAAGAGTCTACCTCACCTTAACAAAGCAGGGGGACGAGTCATACTTTTGGTATACCACCAATTAACAAATTTACAGGCACCGAAGTGACAAGTTCAAATCAATAAAGAAGTTCATAATCAAGTTTTGTTTTCAGCTAGAATAGGTGATATAACCTAGTGCAGGCAAAAACATGCCCAGTAATAACAACGAGTGATGGGTGATGACTGATATTGATAATGAAATTTCCACTAGAAAATCTTCCAATTCTCTTTTCACACATTTTCTCTCGTATTTTCAAGTTCATCATCAAAATTAAACGAGTGAAAAAATGAAATGAAATTCATGACCTTTCAGTATTGCATTCATTAACCGACACAATTCTTAAAAATTAACTAACAAAAAATTTTTTCAGCAGTTTTTTATTTTCAAATCTCCATAATGAAATCTGTTTGAAAGAGCAGATAAAAGAAGTTTAAATACTAATTTAGAGTTTAGTGTTAATATACTTACGTTTAAGAACATGGGGCCGTGCGTTTTCCTCATAAGAAAAAAATATTGATGAAATGATTGGCGCAAGCATTCTCATGAGCTACCTAAGTATAGCCATTTTAAGAGATACTTAATTTTATTAGCAGATGGATGATTTCATCTCCAGTGAATAATATATTGAATTCAGGGCCAACGCGTTAATACTCGGTCAGCAGCCTTAATTCATTGAAGTCGTTATTTACATTTTACTTTAAAATCTAAAAGTATAGTTTTTGACTAATTTTGTCTTAATGAATGGCACCCAAAACTTTTGAAAATCTTAATTTCATGTACCTATAAACGAACAGTCGAAAAAACTTCGACGCAGCAGAAATAATTAATAATAAAACACACGAATCGAGGAACGAAGTCATCCTTACTGATTCTGAGTTACTGAAGCGATGAATTTCATCTAATATTGCAGTGCCTACCTACTCAATTCGAGCTCAGATATGAGATATCCCAATGAAATACGCACTCTCTCTACTGTCAACTTTCAACGTTAGCTCATTCTTGACAGGTAACCAGGTTTTAAATATTCCATAATAATTTCCCTCTTTTAAACACAGAAGTGTATTTAAAAGTGGGGAAATTTTTATCTTGATCTGGCTTTATCTATTACAATTACGGCTTGTCCGTAATCCTAATATATTCACCTAATCACTCTCTGTTGGCCTTCGATATTGGTATGGTAACATATTTTCACACATCATGTTTTTTACTTGTCTACATTGTCATATGCGCCTCGGCTTCATTCATTCCCATTTACAAAAATGAACACTTGTAAATGATCAACTACAAAGGTTTGTACCTTTATTAATATGAATAAAGGTCCAGGTATGTTTATTTTACATTGTTTTATTTTCATAATGTGCTAATTTTGTTTACACGTGGGTGAAATAGCGGGGTCGGTTATGTTTCTATACTTGTAGTGTGTTCTTTCTCAATGGGATTCTTAAGTTTCAACCCAGCTGTTTTTTAACCTTTCGGCTTTTATTTCAAAATTTCCACGTTACAGGGGTTACCATGAACCTTACTCTGGATTTGTTATCCAGACACACCAGGTTTTAGATTTATACCTGGTGTTTGTCTTCCAATCTGTGTTTTTTGAGACTTTTGCCAAGAGCTTTAAAGATGTTTCGGGGTGTTTTTGTTGCCTGAGTGTAGGATCTTGTAAAAATGTGTAGTCAACCTGGATTGTTTTGTTGTGGCGTGTTGCCATTACAGTTGGCATACCACAGATAGTGACTTGAATGTAATAAATATTGTATTTCCAACATTTTTTTTTCATAACAATTTGAATGTTTGTCTAACATCTAATCTAAAAAATAAAATAAAATAAATTATTCAAAATTCTAAACGCGATAAAAAAATTAGCTACTTTTACTGAAGATTTGCTTTGGTATTACAATAAATTTTTTTTCTTGTTTTTATCGACTAGAGTAGGGAAACGTTTTAGCATTGAGAGTTTGACTACGTGTCCGTCAATTATTGAAGAGAATTTGGCTTTCAACCATCTCAACTTTTTAAACTCCTTATTATGAGAAATTTTGATACACCGAGAAAAGTGAATTTATTGTAAATTTTTCATCAAATTTATGAATGATAATTCATTGCTGTTGAGTTTTTTTTTTTTTCAGTAAAACTTACTTTTTTCCAGAAATTATTTAATAGGTAGAAATTTTTATTGGAAGTCACAAAAGCTGCTGAATGAGAAAGTTGCGATCAACAATTTATTCCTTTCTCTCAGCCTATTTCAACACTTTCAAACTTGAAAAAATCCGTAGGTATTTTCTAGCATGAAAATTATTTAATGATAAATAATAAATTAAAATATAAAATTTGTTGAGACGTTGAGTTCTAAGAATGTAAAATAGATTACATTCCCAACAAAAAAAATCTTTTATCCTACAATCGATCAAAGGGTGATTTTCAAAATTTGACCATAATTTTTGTCTTCAGTCAATATCTCCTCAACTATTAAAGTTACCTGAAATTGTTTTGGATGGTTAGTCAGAGGACAACTTTTTCTATCCAGATAAATCATAAAAACTAATCTGATTTATGATTTGACACTAAAAGAACAGCTGTAAATCACAAAAATGTCCATCGCCATGGCTGTTTTAACCATTGACTTCTAATAGGGCAATATGCCAATTATGGATCAGGTGCCTAATGCGGATCAGTGATACAAGAACAGAGGTGAGAGCCAAGAGAGAAGTGCAATGGTAACGCCACCTACATCATGTTGTAGCTGACAGTCTACCTCGTCTATCCACATATTGTTTGAGGTGGTTCTGTAATTTTAATATCATGTTATCTCGCGCTGAAAACAACTGTTGCATTCAGATGTGTTATTTTTCATGTTTCGTGAAATTATCAATTTTCAAAAATTTGTAAAAAAAATTCATAGGCGCTCTATCTTTTTCTGCAACATGGACATCATTAAGTAAGTACATAACAATCATTTCAGACTATTTACGACTTTGTAGTATGAAAAATAGTATGAATGCGACACGATCGAAGTTGAAGAAAAAAACCGGAAAAGACGGAAGAAAAGTCTTCAATCATGATCGCAGTTTTGATTATTTTCCCTCGAGAACATATTGCCCATACCTCATAGTACATCTACAACACTTGCATTTTAATTTTTTTGCAATTTGTGGAAAAAAAAAATATCCGTTTTAGGCACGATCTGTAATTGGCCCAGTTACGAGGTTACAATGCAACCCAGAAGTTATTCAGAAGAGGCTCTAAAACTGGCTGTGAATGCAGTGTTACATGGCGTTGTAACCCTGGAAGATTCAAATTTCCACAATCAGTTATTTTAAAATACATTAAAACTTAGAATAGATTAGAATTTTTACTAGTAAAAAAGTTTTAAGAGAAAAAAAAAGATTTTTCCTTCAGTGCCTATTGCGGATCATGATCGGTAATTGGCTTTCAGAAAAATAATTGGGCGGCTATAAATTACCATTTGTTTTCAAAATCCGCTTAGATCTTATTTTTCCTCACACTTTACAACCAACCATTAGAGTCATAATGTCAAAATATTCACTGATCCGTAATAGACACCAGTGCCTATTACAGATAATTCGGACTTTTTTTCAACTCATTGTCTATCATCTTTCGAAAGGTCTGAACCAAAAAAAAATAATGGATCGTCTTCCACATAGAACATACTTCATATTCCTTACAAAACTCTCCACTTTCAATCTTTTGCGAAGGAGTGAGGGGGAATTGAAGAAAGGTGATCCATAATTGGCATATTGCCCTATATCATAATTTTTTTAAATTTTAATGTTATATTTTGAAGAAAATTATGAGGATATGTGCGTTGAGGATGAATTTATTGTCAGATTGACATTGTCAGTTCATTTATAGTGTGTTTGGGAGGAATCTAACATTGGTTTAAAGTAATGTCTCTAGGAATTTTGTCCGTTGTCAAGGTACATTTTGAAATAACTCCCTCAGCACCTTATTTCACATATTTTGTTAGTTTAAGTGGTCATATTGATTCATGTTTGAACTATTTACAAGATTCACCATTAAAATTGAAAAAATTTTTAAAGTAACCATTCTATTAAATTATTTCAATGAAAAAAACAAATCCTACTTTTTCATGGGTCTAAATGACATGAATGCAATGTCTATAGAAAGAAAGATAATACTGTGGAATTGATGGTAGCCATATATCTGTGTATGTCTAAATAAATGTTTGATTTTTTTTTTCATCAAATATTATGTACAGAGAGACAATTTTTGAGACATTTGTAATTTTGTCCAACTTTGGGGATGTTGATTGTCATCGTCGTGTCAGAAACAAAAATATAAAAACCATGCTGAAGGATAGATTTCCACAACCTGAGACATGATAAATATTTGAAACAATTTTTATTGAATATGTAAGTATAAAAAATATTGATAGTATCGGTACTTTTTTAGGTAATAGAAGTATCTCTAGTGGTAAAAAAGTGCGTTTAAAAAAAAATGGATGTACATATGCAGGTAGGTGAAATGAGACTATTTACTCCTACATAAGCAAAGTTTTTCATGCATAATTCAAATATCCTTACATGTACATGTACATATATAATGTAAATGTTTAATACTGTGTGTGACACGCATACTGATTTAATGCCTTTTGACAAATATTCTGACACATACATCTATAAACAGATAAAATACAAAATTTACCATGTGTTATAAGCAGAATTTCAACAGTCATACTCACAATTTTATGCATCATACCTATAATTTTATGCATCATACCTATAATTTTATGCATCACCCATAATTTCATGCATTATATGCCCAGTTTTATGCATCGTAGGCACAATTTTATGCATCATATACCCAATTTTATGCGTCATATGCACAATTAACTATTAAAAATACTATACTTACATTCTGATGTTGGTTTGCAGGATGGTGCCATTCTTTATGATACAATTATAAAAGTGAAAACTGGAACATATGGTGTTCTGATCCCAAACACATCCAAGAAAAATTATTTTTTCATTTTATTTTTAAACCTTCTAGGGTAGAGCAGCAGAATGATTTTGTTATTTTTAGAACCTATTATTAGGGCCTCAAAAGCATCAAAAAGGGGGCAAAAATTTATTTATAAACAATTACGTGCAGTACATCATCATATATATATTTTTTCAGATATGTTGATTCCATATTTGATAATAATTTTTTTATTGAACTGTCCACTGAAGCCCTAGTGGCCTCAGAAAAGCTGTTGAGTTCTGCCGCAAGTTCTACTTGTGAGGTTCAATATAATTAACATTTGATAGAGTTTAAATTTGGTAGTTAGTTGGTTCCAAACCTATAAACTACTAGTTTCGAGTTTGGTCAAATTAGATTGATTAGTTCAGCTTTGGGGGCTGACAAAAGTTTAATCAGTAGGGATAAGATTTAATTATCATGACAGTGGGCTAAAATTTTGCAAACAAGCTTTGCCAACATATATGAGTTTGCAACACTCACATTTTTCCAATTTTAGTCATTCCGTCTCCCATTCATTTCCCTCCCTTTTATAAGACTCTAAGAAAAACTGAGCCTAGGCTATCTTGGGTTGGTTGAACAGCTGAATCCAACACCACATCATTTAACATTGTGGCTTAATTCAGAGGCAAGTTGTAAGAGCAAAACATGCGTGGAAATATGTTTTTATATTTTGTGGATCCCTAGTGCACCAGACAAGTCCAATTTTTCATGATCTTGATGTACGTTGACTAGCTGAATCCAATGCCACAATGTTTATTGTTGCAACTCAATTAGGAGACAAGTTAGGAGAAAAAGTGTTAAACCAAGGGTTTTGGGGTTTTGTGGGTGCCAAGACCACCATATAGATACAATTTTGCATGAGGTCGATGCGCCTTGTCTTGGCAAGCATTTTGATACCTGAATTGAGTCTCTGGCATAATTAGGAGCTACAATATTCCTCTTTTTCCACAATTTTTTTAGTACTCTCATTGTTTTATTTGGAAATGAGAGTACTGATTCATATATATTTCGGTGACATTTGATATAAATAAACCACTCATTCTGGCCAACACCCTTCATACATTTCAAGTATAATAATGTACATTTATTTGTGATTGTATGTATTTTCAACCCTCATTCTACATTGAATTGTGCATATAACGTACTTGTTTTTGCACACTCAGATTAGGCTTCTCCTGTTTATTAAGTAGGTACATACATTGAATTCTGCGTATAATGGACTTGTTTTTGCATACTCAGATTAGACTGTTCTAGTATAATTAACATGGATATAATGTGTTGTATGTAGTATACACTCTGTCCAGTATTCTCAAATTAGGAGTCTACGGTTTAATAATATGTGTAGGTGTGGTATTATATGTGCAACATATCCAAAAACAAACCTTTTTTCTTGAAAAAAATTGCAAAATGTATAAAATTATACATCAACATAGACAAAAATGGACAACTGTATGTCAAATGCATATTACAAGTATTTGTAACACACAATTTTTCGCCAACAGGGATAGTATCAGTTCTAGAAAACAAATAAAATCTCCATTTCATAAAATATTACAAAAAAATTGAAAATAAAATTGAAGAATCTGGTCTGTTAGTTCATTTGCTTCATTCTGCACCTCAAGAACAGCTGATCATTGGTGGATCAATATATTAGCTGTACCAATTCAATATGACAAAAAACTGCTAGATAAACCAAAAAGTTCAGTTCTCCAAACCTAATTTGATTCACATTACAAATTTTGCTCATAAAATAGTAATGTGACAGCCGTACAAACAGGATTATATATTCAAGAAAAAAAGTTTTTTCATATCTATTCTACTTGAATCAGGTTATTATTCCCTACACTTTTTAAGAAAACAAAATAATTTTCAGTTCAATTCAGGAAAATGAAGCAGCCTCTTCAAAGTTTTTGTACCAAAATGGAAAATGGCCAGTTTAAAAAAAAAGTAGGCAAGTATATTGAACTGCCATACTTGTATTACAATATCAAATATACATGTGGGTACCTAATGATGAAACTTGAAAAACTAAAAGATCACAATACTGATGTCACAATCTAGTAAGGCTGGTACATGAATTTTCTCAAAAGGGAGGATCTGATCTGATCTGGACTTTTTCTTTTCATATTTGATCCAGTCTTTTCTGAGTATGGTTCAATGGTCCTTATCTATAAGAATTTCCCTTCCAGCTCCATCATTAAAACTGTCACTACTAATACGAATAAAAAAATTTCTCAAACCATAGTGGTCTACAAAAACATATGTGGATGAGTTTTTGGACCTCAACCTTCATCAGAACCCCATAAATATGCAGCTGGTTGAAGTGGATATTATTCTCACTGTGATTGAAATTGGGTGGTTCTTGGTTCCATGATATCAGAAATGTTCATGGTTGTGGATGGTGTGTCCTTCATCTTGGACAAGTATGTTTCTAAAATGTTGTGCCCCTGTCCCTATCAAGGTTTCTGCCCATACATCCATACTAATATCCTCTATTATATGTCTACAATTTATTGAATCTATTCAAAAAAATTAGGAAAAAGGGATTTCCAAAATTGACAAAAACAAAAGACAAAATTATGGTCAAAGTTTGAAAATAACCCTAAAAAGATATATTCATCTTTTCATAAAATTACAGAATATTACTTCAACTACTGAAACTCAATAAATTATTACATCAGTGACTGACTTTCCAAATTCAGATCCAAAAGATAAAACTAAATTACTGCTACAATGTATATAAGAGGGGAAGTCGGTCTGTTTTTAACCAGGTTGTGATAATCAATGTTTCTTTATACATACTGACATATGTTAATAGATTTTAAAATATAAAAAAAGTCAACTGAAGTGTTTTGGAGATGCTTTTTTCTTGAAATATCAAACATATCTTAATCAAACCCATGAAGATAAAATCAGTACCTAAACTGAAATTAGCAGTAACCGATCTTCAAGTTCTATCTCCATGTGACAATCATTCAAACAAACATGGACATTAAACATCAAGGGTTATTTGAAAGCCATACCAAAGACATTTTTTATCAAATTACTCAATGCAGACTTCAGGAGCTTCTTAATTTTATCCATAACGATTGCATATTCATCTGCCATTTTTGGATTGCAAGTTTTGAATTACAAAAATGAATATTCAATGATCATTATGTGTAATTATTTCAAATGTAGAGAGAGATTTCTAAAAGAAATGAATGCTTTCAAAAGTAATTAAAGAGGGAATTATAAATAGCCATTTGATGAAACCTCATGTTCACGGCGTGGTATGTGGGAAACTAGGTTTTCATGCTTTCCCTTTCTCAAATTCAAGATATCTGGTTCTGAAGATCGATAAACTTGGGATGTCTAGTATTATTCAGTTAAGGTATATAACCTCAAATTTTTGATATTTTAATCAGGAGAATATGATGACTATCTTTTGGGGTTTCACACACCATGGACAAATTTATCTAAAATACCAATGAGGGAACATTACTTGTATGAGGTTATGGGGCTCAGACCACTGATGACAGTTACTGTCGCAAGGCTGGCAAATATTTGTCTCTATGACGTAAACCAAACACGTAAATTACAGGTGAAAAACCATTTTGAAAAGGAAAGAATTAAATGCTAAAGTTTGATAGCTGGAATACGTTTTGGTTGATCCACTAAGTATTTTGTGAGATACCACCATTCCCACCTGCAACAGTGCACAATACTGTTAAACTTTTATAATGATGTATAGGTACCATATTAATATACAAAGTGTTGTTGAGTCAGTAGACTATGAGTGGAAGTAAAAGAATGAATGTACAGAATAGGTGAGGCTTAGAGATAAGGGAGTTAGTTTAAGTGATTTTATATATTGTGTCCTGAAGATTGTTTCTAATTAATCACAATAAATATGTGCCATAATGATTTAACCAGTAGAAAGAAGAATTGCTGTCATATAGTGGGTGCACTTGACATTTAGAGGAATATAATATTTGCAGCTTAAGGAAATGTGTTTAGGGAATAATTGAAATCATCAACAGCTGTACATGATCAAGTTGGTTTCAAAAAATAGTCATGTCATTGGACAAGTTAAGACTTCAATGGATGATGAGATAGTACACGAAGAAAAATGTATGGAAGTATAATTGAAATCAATATACTTATGGAACATAGAAATAAGTAAAAAATTATTATAGGAGAATTAGAAATGATATGAAAATATTATTAAACCATTTCTTCTTGGAGGTGAAATGTGCGACAGTTTTAGGTTTTCCAAATTTTCCTTTTTTTAAAAATGAGAGTTAGGTAAAAATTAGTTTATTATAAAATATTTTCATAAAATTTTCAACACAAAATGTTCATATCACTGAAACATAAAATCTTATCGTTAAAATGTTATGGGATTACAAAGGTTGGTTTTTTATCTTGCACATATAAAGAAATTTGTCAACAAACTAGACAGCGTATTTCTTTACCAATTGGGCAACATTCAACATACTTTGTCTACTTTGGGTCTATAAATATATTTATACACTCAGTTTTATTTGTGCAAACAGGCTTGACTAAAATATCAAACATTTTAAATATTTTTGCTGTTTTGTTTACATTGTGTTTATATACTTAAGTCTACTAGTACAAACCTTGAGTTTGCGCAAGTTTACTTGAGTGTGTCAATGTACCAAATATCTTAGTCAAGTATGAAGATGGACCAAATCCGCCCATTAGTTTCTCGATTACAGCTTCTTGAAGTTTTCATTACAGTACAATCATAAATACTATGTATTAAGTACAACATAAAATGCATAAGTTCAGAAGGTCAATTGTGTAACATATATATTTGTCTAAAATAAAACATAGAGGAATATATTCAAACATGAAAATATTCCGCTAATTATAATTGTCCCTGTAAATATTTTAGTTACTTCGTCCCTACAGGTCTAAAAACATGTAAATGTTCTAATAGTATAGGACTTGTAAGCACAACCATAACCAGAACAATAACCAGAAAGAATCTGTTTTTATTGTTTTTTTTTGAAATATCAGTATTATTGATTATTTTTTCAAAAATTACCCATTATTTCTAGGAAAATTATTTATTAATAATTTAACCTGAAAAAGTTTTTGTTGTCTATTTTACCACAAATTTTGTCTCAACCAATAACCATAAAAGTTGTTTGGGTTAACCAGAACAATAACCAGTAACCAAATAAATACATTTTTAACCAATAACCAGTAACCAATATAAATTTTCATTACTTTCCAGTAACCAATAACCCCAAAAATATTTGGGTTACAAGCCCTATAACAGTATATTTGGTGACCTCATTTCACTGGTCTCTCGAATATACTCGAACGATAAATTCCTTCTAATTAATTAATCCCTCCTTCACACTCACACTAAGACACAATGAAAACACATATCCCTGAAAGGGTATATAAACTCACGTTTTCAGCAGAATAATAAACTGTATTTTGTTTTAGTCTCTGGTAGAATACTATTATTTAGTACAGCTCTAACATTTTACCATTGAGACTGTATTTCACTGTTCTCTAAATATTTACTTGTACTGCTGTATACACAAAATATTATTAATGTGGTACACATTTCTACTTTCACTATGCTGAATTCAGAGTAAATTTGGAAAAAATTATTTTGGTTAAATTTTCATTAAAAAAAGGTGCTACAGCCAATCACAGAAAGAATACAAATTCCTACAGCCAATCACAATTTCCCCACTAGTCGAAATGAGGGAATATCAATTAAATTAATATCGATATGTAATATTTTATCATAAGAGTATGAAGGAATTGGTGTTGATCGATATATCGATTTGATATCGATATGATGAAATGTGTACCACATTAAATGTTCTAGTTCGCTGACACCCTAGAGCACATTTTTTTATTATATTTTGATTTATTAATTGTGTTTAATTATTTTATTTAAAAACTGAATCCAGAAGTTAAAGTCCACCATCAGTGCTGTGGATAATAAATTATTTAATTATTTTAATACTTCAGAGATATTGATATTCATTTTTGGTATTGATATTTTGTGCATGGTGCAACACATGAAGTGGTCTTATCTAGTACTAAAAGATCTCTTTTATGCCCTGTGGAATACCTTACGTCGTGGAAAGTAAAACCAACAAAGAAGGTGTTCAACAGAACAGTTTGCGTGTTTATGCCAATATACCAGAAAGGTATGAGGGAGCCAAGACCTCGGCAAACACTGGCGATTTGGTCTATGATTTTTTCGTCTTATATAGCCGGCTCCCTACACGCACACATACACACTTATGTAATATTTACATAAGTATTGTGTAGATAATTTATTCGTACTTTGTGGTTGCTATGGCAACGGTAAAGTACGGAGAATGCATCTTCGTATCGGTCAGTGACATCGCCGAGATAATTATCTATCGATTCGTCACGGTCCGAGATTTGTAACTTGTCTATCTGCAAAAATAGACAAGTACAAACGAACATACATTTGGTGTTTGGTTTAACGTGCAAGGCACGAATAATTGTCACCGAAGGTGACGACTGTCGTCGATAGGCCGAGCCTATTTCCTCATACGAGTAATGGTCTAATCCCCACATGCCCTTACAAATAGCATCTTAATGATGGGATTATTTGATTGGATGATAGAAATATTTTTTGTGAAACATGTTATGGAGAATATTTGTGTACCAACTGAACAATTTTTTACATAACTCACATTTTTTCCGAGAAAAGTAGAAAAAACTGACTAGTGACTAGAATTATTGAAGTAGTGCTCTCTTCCTTCATCATGTAACCTTAAAAATAAGTTAATCAAACAGATTTAATTTTAGGACAGAACCTTTTAATTTGCATCAAAACTTCAATAACTTCAGTCCCCATATCTAACTGAAGAAATTTTAAAAGGGCTATTTTTATCTTTTTAGCGCATTAGTATTAACTTTTTTTTTTTGAAGTTAGTTCCATCGTTTAAAGAAAATTATATTAACTTAGCCTAATACTCTTTTCATTTCTTTATAACTTCACCAGATCTCGCAAGAGAAATTTCAAAAGCGTTACTTTTCTTAGCGCATTTTTATTTTATTTTATTTTTTTTTAAAAAAAGTTGGTTCAATTTTTTTAATAAACATTTTTCTGTTGTTTCTTCGTTTCATTTACATCAGCGTTAGCTGCAATTTCGCTTTAAAACAAAAAGTTTTATAAAGAAAAATCAAAAACTATTAAACTGATTAAATAAAAAAACATAATAGCTTAAAGGACTACCACGGGATTAACAACTCTTCATCATTCAAAAGAAAAGTTTATCAAAATCTGTATAGGGAATGGTTCACGCTAAAATAAACACTTAAAAAAAAAAAAAAACATAATTATATACGGATCAAATTGACATAACCTCTTACTGTTTTTAAAGTCGGTTAATTAAAGGTACATCAGCTCTGGGAGACCTAACTTAAACTGCGATCCTCTTTTGTTTTCTTCTTCGATTTTGAAATTAAGAATTTAGAATCAAGGCCAAACTAACCGAACATCGAGATAACCTTCGAAAAAGTAAATTCAAAGTCGATTCCACTTAAAAAAAAAGTTCTTCATTCTCGATTTACAACCTTCGAGAGATGATTATGCCGTAATTTATTCTTTTCAGCGAGATTAAAGAAAAAAAGGTTCGATGATGGCATCAAATAAAAATTTCAAAAAAACTTATCTAATTTTGGGGAGAAAAAAATTTTTTTAAGCAGTACGTCTCATCCAATGAAAAGAGGAAGGACGTTGCGGCAAATTCGATGTTTTTGAAACGTTCGCCGCGCTACAAACGCGTTAGAAGAGATTTATTTCAATAAAACTTTTTGTAAAAAAAAAACCAATTCCGGTTAACAGTTTCAGTTTTCAGAGTTAGAGAAAGAAATAAGTGAAATAAACGCCAACGTCCGATTTATTATTTGGCCCAAGATGTGACATTTTTCGCTTTCACTTTGCAGGTCATGCGAGTTGTTTTTGCCCCTCACAAAGTTTCATACATTCATTTTCATTTCAAGAAATTTTCAAGACGGTTTTTCTTTCTGTGAAATTTTCTTTTTTGTTTGACGGTAATTATTCACTAGTTTCCACGGTGTATTAGGGTTATAATACTTTTTTACATTCGTAAAAACTGAACTTAGCTTTTATCTCTTTTTCTCATAGGTCGGAAACTAGGGACAGTTTTTAGTGACCCAGTTGACTAAAGTTAATAAATTTATCATCTTGTTTCTTTCTATTATGATGGACCTGCGCATATTCACAAAATGACCTCCTACCAAATTATCAGTGGAGCAACACTAGTAAGGAACCCCCAGAACATGTAGTAAAAGTTAAGCAAATGACTCATTTGACCAAGGCTGAAACTTCGAACATAATGTTAATGACCCCATAAAATTGCTAAGTAATCTTCAGCATGCTGCTGCCATGAACATATACTTATGAATCACGTCAAAACGAGCAAAAGGGCTACGAGTGTTCTAAAAACATTTTCACCCTTTCTTCGGCCTACCCATTCCGTTGCAGTCTTTCGGGTAAATAAAACGGTGTGCATTCTAATGCGAGCTGCTAACTTGCGAGTAGAATCGAAGCACTAACAACCAGAGACGGACCAAGGGGGAAGCGGCGCTGTGGTAGGCCGAATACATAAGCAGGCTATTTTCTGCAGGAAGTGTTATGAAAATTGATCAATTCGGACTAGGAGAATATTTTCTTCATTTTTCAGTAATGTCAAACCCAGCTCTCTAGCTTAAATAGCGGCTGAGGAAACATTGAATGAAGGAGAAGAGGTTTTTAGATTCTAAAAACCTGTCAATTTTTCATTTATTGCGTTTTTTTCGTTTATTCTTTTTCAAATAGCCAAAGATAATTAAAAAATTATATGGAAATTTTGTACCTCAATTTTATCTTCTTTCCAGTAACATCAACACCAGCTTCTTAGCGTAAATAGAGGCCACGAAATCATCAGAATCACCAAGTGAAATACAAGAGGTTTGTTTCACAATTGAAATGTTGTGTTCAATTGAAGAGGCAACTTGACAAACAGTTTTTCACCAACTGAACAAGTTGACAAATTTCATAATGCAAGGTAAGACATAGTGCGTATGCGCAACCAAGAAAATAATTTACTTATGTAATCAAGTCTTAAGCTGTACACGTGCAAAGTTTTATCTTTTTACATTTGGGGTAAAGTCTCTTACTTCACATAAGCCTAAAGTTGTTAATACGTACGAAAATGTCTCTTTTTGGGACGGGTGTTGCACAAAAAAAGAAAGTTTTTGCCACACCTGTTTATTATACACTTCATTTTTACACGCACGCTTGATGATGTACGAAGCAGGCAATTTTAGAACCATTTAGGACCGATATACAAAGTATGTAATTATTATTTGTGATACAAGTGTATAAAATAGGTGATTTTGATCAGAGTGTGATTTTTGCAGCATAAAACAAAGGCAAACGATGCAAATCACACGAGTATCAATTACCTACTATATAAACGTGTGTTGCACACAATTTTGGCAACATCCCCTCACCCTGTAAAACAAAAAAAATGAAAATTGAGATAAAGGAATATTTTTGCAAATGGGAAACATATAAGCATAAACTTCCTGATTTTCAACCAAACCTAATAGCATAGTGGCTATGGTCCTGGCTGGCAATTGCAAATGTCCGAGGTTTGAATTACTATAGTAAAGAAACTCTTATGAAATAAAAAAAGAAAAAAATGTTAAAAATGACAATTTTAGGCTATGTTTAGCAGTAAGTAGTTAGTACCAATATCTAAAATAATGCATGCGTCCAAGGTAACGTATAAAGTAAATACTTTATACATCGGTCCTAAATGGTTCTAAAATTGTCTGCTTTATACATCATTAAGGTTCGCACAAAAATTAAGTTTATAAACAGGTGTTGTGTTTGTTATCCCAGATAGTTGTGAACAAACACACAAAATAAATACGTGCTTTTATGAAACAATATTTAATACGGAATTAAGGTCACAATACACTTTGGTTCACACTTTGTCACAATAAATTCTTATACTTAAATAACTTCGCTCACTTTGCGGATAATCGTATGTAATAATCTCTATATATATTAATATTCTACCTACCGTTGTCTCACCTCTACATAGGGTGGACTACTAACTTGTTGGTGAGTAGGAACACCTACAGACTTTAGAGTTCAATCTAGTAGAACTACCTTGAAGCTCTTCAGAAAGGCAAGTGAAGTTTTGGTGTAACTCGATTTACCAAGTGATTTCTTTTTGTGCCTAATATTGTTTACTTTCGCAAAAGGTACCTCAGGTACATGCCAAAATAGTGCTGACAGTTATGCTGATTAGTTGAACGTCTGTATAACTGTTAGCTTTATTAATTGGGTTACTAACGGAGGTAACGGTGAATATTTAGAGGAAATATTTGCCGTTAATTGTTGCAGAGTATTTAGGTCAGCGAATGTGTTTGTCTGCCTAAATACGACGGAACAACAGGGATTGCAAATTAGTTATTTCTGATACAAGTGTATAAAGTAGATGATTTTGATTCGAGTGTGATTTTTGCAACTCGAGTCGAGGGCGAGTGATGCAAATCACACGACTATCAATCATCTACTATATAGGTACACGCATGTCACACACTATTTTTTGCAACACCCCTCCCCCTAAAAATCAAAAAAATTGAGATACATAAATATTTTTGCAAATGTATAACATATATAAGCACAAAACTATCCACGATAATCTTTCAACCAAACTTCGTGACGTAGTGGTCATTTGACATCAAATTCGAAGATATACTATAATTCAAATGAATAATCTATCTTCGCACCATATCCCAGCCTTATCGGATGAAGATTACAATCGTTATCGTGTTAATAAATACTTTAACATAGTACCTACTGACGCACATTAGGCCTATCGATACATAATAATATTTATATACTTTACGCAAAATATACTTTTCGATCATTTTGTGCTGTCCACTTTCGAAAACATAAAAAATAAATGAACAAACGAACGAACAAATAAATAAATAACTTACTAGAGTAAAACCTTAATTTTTCATCGGATAAATTTGAGCAGTAACAAATTTAACGCAACTCTTTTTGAGATCACATTTTTTGTTTCATTTTCCAAACATGTCAAAGAACACTTTTACACCTAAACTGGATTAAGCAATAATTTTTCACATTGTTTGTTTCTCCAGGTGGATTTCGAAGAATCTACCTATTGCCGAATGTGGTATGTCACGACTTGGGGAAAATTTCACTGTGGTTTTTTCGATCATGGTCCCAGACCCCGAAATTACGCACTTCTAAAAGTTTATACCTACGTACAAATATATATCATATAGGTAATTGGTAGGTATATACCTATGTGGGATATAACTAAATTTATCAACACAATTGGGTTCGTATCTCGGTAAAACTTGAGGATAGGCCGAATCTATCGGTTGGTTTCAAAATGGCGACTATATTACGTTGAAATCGGAAGACAATAAAGACAGAACGAAATTCTTTACGGATCGAGACAAAATTTGGCAGATACATACTCCGGGTGTACATCTCAAAAAGGTTGAAAATTGGGCCAAATCTGCCCAGTAGTTTTCGAATTAGGGCTATTTCAAGTTTTCATTATGGCACAAAATTCTTAAAACCTCGAATGAAAGCAATCCGCGACACACGTAAATTTGAAATCGTCAATAGTACCTAGGTGAAATCTACCTTTCCGACAAGCACGCCATCGGCATTAATTTAATTAATTTTTTTTATTTATTTCAAAATAGACGGAGAATCGAAACAGAGAACTAAGTTCGGCTGTCAACGTGTCGTCGTCGTCGTCGTCGTCGTCGTCGATAAAAGTTATAAAATGAAAGGAATTGTGCCACGCGTTTCGTTGAAGGAAAATATTAAAATATGTCGTAGCTATATGTTCAGGTACCGAACTACACGGAGTTCGCGTCGAGTGCTGCCGCTGAAAGAGTGAAAAGGAAAACTGCACAACGAACACAGTTTTCAGATTACAGACACAATACACTATGTTCTTCGTCTTTATTTTCTTACTTTGTAAAGCTCGACTGAAAATACGCAAAAAAGTGCCGCGGCTAGTCGACTGTTGGCTGAATAAAGAAAAAAGCTTAATATCTGAGAAAGGCGTCATTATTCGACGAGTGACACATTCACAACGAATGAGGAACGTGTCTCCTCATTTTCATCACGAGCCAGGCCGTGCCGCACGCCATCACGGGTGACTTTGGTATCCTCATTTTTTTTAAAATAAAGACGATTTCGTTTCGCGAGTTTGAGCACATCAGAGGCGAAAAGTGTTCGTCGACGACGCGCAAAATCGTTGAGAACCTTATAACTGACGCGGACCGGAGATAGGAATTAGGAGGGCGTAGACAGACTACGCGGCGATTCGGTATTTATTTGGCCGAAAGCTGCGAAATGAAAATCAAAATCGAAGCAATTAATCGGAGCCGAGGGGGAAGTGGGCAACGTTTTACTTGCGAGTAGGGTATCTACTGAATGATTTACTGGGAAAGAATGCTCGGGGCGGCGAGTTAGATTTTGTCGAGATTTACTACGCAGTATTTATAAGTTGAAAAAACAGATACAAATTTTTTCTTTTCTCAACATTGGGTAACGATATTAATATCGATTACAACGATATATTTACGCATTTTTCGAGGTGCACCCACCGAGCATCAAATATAACACAGAGTGGATATGAATTCAAAAACGGGAATACCTAACTCCCAACTTCATTCCTTGAATACAAGCATATTGGACGAGGGACAACACCTCCATCGGAACGACGTGACGTAATCAAAGTCGATGGCTTGTACTCGAGAGACATACAGCAAAAAAAATGTCAAATTCCCTACACGCGCTGTACCAATCACAAAAATATGTCAAAGATGAAAACAAAGCTATCAGAATCTTACATTCTGCGCATCTATAGCTGCGCGCATTTTATGAAATTTATCGTTGAATTTTTTGAGGATATCTATTTTGGCACAATTGGAGCCACACTACACATATGCGGTAACAAATATCCTGATCAGAAACCATTCATCTTTGACATGTTTTTGATCAACTCGTTGGAGATCTCTTCAGCTGTATGTATCTGATTGTACTCTATTCTAAAAAAGACAGTAATTACGTCACATAAACGATGACATTTCACAGCTAGGTAAAGCTAAAAACATTGGTGTAAACAAAACAGTTTTAGGTGCAACCTTCGTTGAATTGCAGGAATATCCACCTTTTCCTTTCAAACCTGGTCCATCAAATCATACATCACTTCTTCCTTATTTAGAATAAGGTGTCGGAGTGAAAAGAAAAGGTAAATATTCACACTATTCAACAAAGGCTGTATCCAAGATCTTTATTTGAGAGCCTTGGTCAAGGCATGCCACTTTGTACTTTGGTGATGGCAGGATGTCTTCCAAGAGTTGGGACTCTGTCCCATCTACTTTAGCCACCTACCATCATTGCCCTCAAAGTGGCGTACCACGAACAAGTCCCTCACATCCGCCTACAAGATGCCACCATCTATGTACTATGTGAACCACTAATCCGAACTTCATCGTAAACAAAAAATTAACTCGTTACTACAAAAATACGACATATTATTAAGATAAAAATAACAAAGGCCAAGTAAAAAAGTGAAAAAACAATTTTGAAAAAGATAGAGGGTGCGGGCTCGATCTTGCCACCTCCACTATGGTTGATACCAATGGTATTCATAAGGCTCTGCGAACCGATTGGGATCTAAAGTCAAAGTGGTCGCCCTCTGGTGGCCCATTTATCAAACATGTTGATTTTGGGATAAGATACTGTTTTCTAGCATTAAGAACATACACAAATAAAGCTTTTGAAAGCAGTTGCATGAAAACTTTCAGTCGTAGAAAGCTGAAATTTTAAGAAGACATCTACATAGATTATCTGAAGATTCCTTGAAATTGTGGCTGAAATTGTATTTTTATTTATCGAAATATTGCTAAAATTTTCATAATCAATTTGGAGAATACTTTAACCATATTTATAACCATATGACAGAGCATAGTAAGAGTGGCAATAAAGTGCGGGTGAAGGCAAAATAATTAGCATTATTGGTGAAAGGTGATTTTTACTATCAAAATTTCGGCAACTATTTCATTAATTGAATACAAAATTCATTCTGGTTATAATTACTTTATTTCTCTCTTGTTATCGATATTTCAAGCATAAAGAATGTCAAAAATTGATGATGAAAAGCAAAATAGAGGGAACTTATCCGTCCAATGGTACTTATTTATAAGAAATATCTTGCCTTCACGTTTTTATCACTATGCTCAGTCCATATAGTTATGAATAGTCAAAGGGGGAACATGAACAGAAATTTGGCGATATCTCAAGAAAGAAAATGTACTGTTTCAGCCAAAATTTCAGGGAATCTTCAGATAACCTTTGTAAATGACTCCTAAAAATTTCTGCTTTCTACCACTCATAGTTTTTGTGTAATTTCTTTCAATAACTTTAATTTTGTATGTTTTTAATGTTAAAAAAAAATTTTTAAAAAACTGCATTAATCCGAATGAGCAGCTCTTATTGGTGGATATGCTCAAATTTAGAATAATTTTATCAATATTTAAATTCTCATTTTCTTCAATTAAACCCTTCTAATTTTTTAATTTTCAAATATGAATAGCCTAGGACATTCTTTAGATGAACAGAAATACTTTTATCCTACTTTCATTAAAATCTATGAAGTAGGACACTTGTTCTGAGCAAACAAAATTTGGTTAGTTCCGGAGATAGACATACCAAACATATATCCTCTTATGATTATGACATAATCATACTACGATCATCTCACACCACTTTCTTGTCATCTAATATATTCATCCGTTTGTGAATTCATCGTTGATCTAAAATTATTGTAAATGAAATGTGAAATCACTTCATGAAGAACCTTAGAACAGCTATCTTCTCTAATAACCATAACTGGTAACTATACTTCAGTTACTTAGTCTCTTGCTTTGAGTATACATGTAATGAAGGGCTGAATCTCGTAGTTCCTCTCTTTATTGATAAGCGTTTTGAGGAACAAAATTACTGTAAAATGTATATCTATACATTTGTATATAAATATAGTAACATGCAAAACCAAGTAATTTCATTTCCCTAAAACGCTCTCTGTGTCTGATAGTATCTACCAATAGAAATCTTATACAATTCAGCCCCCATTACATATATACTCAGAGGTCTTTTGCAACCATTAACTGTTAAGGGGCTCAATAAGCGAGTTAGCAATTGTTAGTATAATCTGTACTTGTTACAATTATTTGTCATTGAAGTGACTAATTGTTGATTGGAACTTGGTCTATTTGTCTTGAGTTTATCAATCAATCATAGGCAAAGTTACCACCACAAATTACAATTTGAATATGAGTACTATTAGACATTTTCAGGGATCTCACAATGAACAGAAACAGTCATGTTTTCTAATGTATTGATGTTTAAACACTTGTCACAAAAATTTATAGGCTAATAGCCTAAATTTGGCTCTAAATGTATTTACCAGGGAATATAAAGTAGTCTAGCAGACCAGAAGTGTCCATTTTCCATAATATACTGATGTTTAATATGGGTCACACAAATTTGTTTGGTAATGGACCAGATTTGGAATCAGAATCTAAACATGTCCATTTGAACTGAAGTTTCTCAGTTAACCTTAAATAGGCCTACCATAATTATTATAAAATTCTTAACTAGGACAGTGGTATAAAATAGATAGATATACCAAAAGAATTATTACCAAAAATTCTTTGAATAGATTTTTCAAGAAAATGCACTCACTAAAATTGATTTCAAGAACAACCTAGGGGTGGGCATGGATATGTTTAGTTACACAATCTTTGAAACAGACGCTGATTTTGTACTATTTTAACATTCTACCTATCGCAGCCGTATCTCCAGTTCCTGATCTGATGCTATGGGAGGGGTCAAGAAAGTTCATATATATATATATTCTATTATCTTTTGACCAGTAAAGTAATATTAATTTTTGATTTGGAAACAAAGAAAAGTACATACACCTACTTTTCCTTTTGAAATTTTCTGTACAAGAGGATTGATCACAAACCATTTTTTCACTAACATTGTTATGAATTGGACCTTTAAAACATCAATTTAAAAATAATTCTCCTCATTGAATACACAAGTCATTTCATTCACTGAAAAGTAGGTCCATCAAATTTAGTTCCATAAATCACCACCGCAGTACATATTCAATGGAGTGTTCCCTGTAATTCTATATTACTTACAGTGCAATTGAAGTTTCAAAAATAATTGCGAGAGAACTGCTGCTGTTAGAAAAATGAAATTTAGCAGAGACATGGCCACATGTTAGCTTGATATTCTGTGAAAATTTAATCAAAACTGTATGTTTGGTTATGACGATATTGTCAAAATTATGTAAAATTAAATGATTCAAATTATATTGTAGAATTGAGCTGAAATTTTGATGAATCATTTTGATACATAGAATCTGTGAACATTTGGATGAAATCATACGTTGAGTTTGAGAGATAATTCTGAAATTCTTCAACTAGATTTGAATCATAGAATCCAAACAGAATTTCTGCAAAATCTCCCAATACCAACATACAATTTCTTCCATAATTTTGATGATATCTTCATAACTAAAAGTAAGATTTCAATGAAATTTCCATAAAATATTGACCTATCACATGACAGTATCTCCGCAAAATTTCAGTTTTCTAAAAGCAACAGTTCTTTTACAATAATTCTCGATAACATTGATTACAGTGAAATTAAGTGGAAATTCTGGGAATTCCAATCCCATAGGGTGCAATGATGGCAAAATGTGAAAGTAATCGGCATGGTATAAAAATTTTAATGATAAGACAAGGAGTAAAATGACTTGTATATTCAATTGAAACTTTGATTCATACATTTGGGGAGAAATAGGAAACTGGTACATAAAGCTCAACTGGTCAGGATATTGAGACCAGTGCCTCAAACTGAGACAATCCTGGGATTAGCCTAGGCATAAAGTAAACGAATCTGAGGTGACTAATAGAACAATAGTGAATTCTACCGTATTATTTCAATAATAGAAACCACTGAAGGCCTTACATTTTCAGGGTTCAAGGGTGTCCAAAGAGTTGTTCAATCAAAAAATGGACAATGAACTGAGTGTCTGAAAATCTCAAGAAATATATTACTCTGTAATAAATAAAAATTTAATCTTGTACCTTTTTAGTGGTTTGAAAAATGTACTCAGCCTTACAATACAAAATAGTATAATATGAAAAGTTGATCCCAACTGAAATTTGAGACCATAGGGACGAAAGAGTGGTTCACTCTAAAAATATACCATAGACTTTAACTGACTGCATCACGAAACATATCCGACGATATATTACTCAATAATATTTTAAAAATTAAACCTAACCTCCAGCTCCTTTGAACTTCTGTCATTGATAATTTGAGATTACAACCATAGACTTGAACTTGAAGAAACATATCCAATGATACATTATTCAATAATATTTAAAAAATTAAATTTGACCTCCAGGCTTCATTAGTACATAAGAAAAACACGTCCAGAATAAGTATCAATGGAGCAAAATGATCTTTATTACAAAAATTTTGGCAACTTTTCTATCAATTAAATACCGAACATTTTTGGTTTTTGTTAAAATTAATTTATTTCTCATTTGTTATCAATCTTTCAAACACGAAGGATGTCAAAAATAACGATAAAACGCTAAACTGAAGGGACCTTATTCTTCCAATGATATTTATTTATAAGACATATCTTGCCTTCACATTCTAATTACCATGCTTAGTCCATATAGTTCTGAATAGTCAAAGAGTTAAAAATATGTTTTTCACGTGTGGATTTTTTATAGTGGCAAAAATGATTGATACATTAAGTTTTGAAAATAAGCTTTCACGAATGGAATTTTTATTAAAAAGAATATTTTTTAAAGGTGAGTATAAAAAAATTCTTTAATTAATAATTGAAATGTGGGAGTTTAAAAATGAGCATTTCACGTATATGTAGAATTTTATACTAGCAAAAATGATTGAAACATTTGAGTTTGACAAATGTGTTGCTCGAACTGATTTGTATCAAAAGCCTACCAGGAGTGAACATTTTGTCGTCAGTTTGAAAAAATTTTTTCCATGTAAGGAATTTTCATACTTGCAACACTGATTGAAACATAAGTTTGAAAAATGTGCTACCTAAATGGATTTCTATATAAGTTAGGTTAAAAACGAGTTTTAAAAAAATACGCTTTTATAATTTGAGGAGGAAAATAACGGCGAAAAAGAAAATAAAATTTCTCTTTTTTTTTGAGACAAAAACAAACAAAAATTGAAAAAACAACTGATAAAAACGGATACAAGTGTATGTGGGCGTGTGTTACAACACGTGAAAGCAGCGCTGAAGTTTGTCATCCGGTGTACTTCAACAAATCGAGTGAGTAGAATAAAAGCGTATAAAAAAGCATATCAGGAGTGAAATTTCCATCTTCTAGGTCTCACTTGCTTTTATGATGATACGGATGATGATGATGATGATGATGATGATGATGATGATGATGATGATGATGATGATGATGATGATGATGATGATGATGATGATGATGATGATGCATGTTTGAAACCTACTTCTTCTTGCGCTACTTGCTGCCCAACAGTTTTTTACCCTCTTTTGTTTTCTTTATTTCATTTTTTCATGCGATTTTTTCAAAACTACAAATTGTAATTTGTTCTTTCACTTTTACAGTTTGGCTGATAATTCCTGTTTGCCCTTCACAGATGGAAAAAATTCGCCTCTTTGCGAGTTACGAATGAATCAAAGGAACTAAGAAAAAAGCGTACGCATACTCTTTTCTAAACGAGAAACGCAAAGCACGAAGCAGGTGTACATCGCGGGGAGAGGAAACGGTACGGATACGCATTGGACGCAAAACAGAATACGTCTGCTTTGGCGAGCGAATTTAATTAAACTACGATAATATGTTTATATGAGGCCGTCTGTTGGTACCTTCGCAAAATTCTTGCGTTTCTCTTTTGGAACAACGGAGTATCTATAGGTACCTCGACCACGAATAAAGAGTAAAGGCGCGAGTGCGCTTACCTTCATGGTACCGTACGGATCTACGCATAAAGAGACGGCTCTTGAAATACTAAATATGCATAAAAACGTATTAATTCCGGACATGAAGCGTTTTCGTGAGATCTGCGACCTGTGGACAGAAAAAAACAAAAAAAAAAACCGTTCAGTAAGTACGAGTTTAGAATATATACCCAACAAATTCCACGAATCAGATTCCTAATTTCGGGGAGCAATTCTGAAAATATCTGCGTTTAAGAAGAATTTAATTTTAAAGTAACTTTAAGCCACTATATTTGTGGAATAACATCCCAAAATGTGAATCCGAATCGTGGAATCTGGGTGGAAACGAAGGCGCGGCTACACACGGAGGAGGCGATTTAAAGAAAGTTGGCGAGTAACAGCACGAAGCTAGTTCCGTGGCAACTACCCCAGCTCAAAGACCAACACCCGATGAGTACAACCCTGACATGAAGAAACTAATGCTTCGAAAGTGGCGATTATTCCGCAGAATAAGCCCATAGCGGTTGAGGCGTGGGCATCGTGGGAGGGTATTTCGGAGATACCAAAACTACGAATTTCATTCGACTAAACCCGGGGGTAGGCCTACACCTTCGGCAACGCGCTCAACTCGCGATGGCGGAATTACGTCATAGGCAATGACGAAATTCCCGTCAAAAAGGCTCGCTGGATCCATCTAGTAATCTTGGCAAACACTTGACCTAAGGAATCCGACGAAAATTCCAAGAGCTTACGAGCTGATGTAGACACTCTGGTAGGAACAACAGTGCAAAAAGAATACGCTAGTCTTCCTTTCAATATCCAAAAAAATTACCTACTAACCTCACTAAGTTAGGCTACCTACAAGAAAAGACAGCCGATGCACACTTGTTATAAAATTGAAGGGAAGCCTTCCAATAGGGTGAGAGAAATAAAAAATTTTGGCGATATTTTTGATTCAAAATTTACTAAATATAAAACCGGTTCAAAAACTATAAAAATGTTAGTATTCTGAATGAGAAATTCACAAAACGTCAAAAATAGCAACACCCTTAAAAAACTGTGCATATTTCTTCTCACAATTAGTCGGGTCTCATTCAGGATTCGCTTTAATTGTATGGAATTCAGATACTAATAACCAGAAGTTCGAAAACGATTTTTTAAGTATTTGTATCATAAAGATTTCAAGTACTACTTATCTGAAGGAAGTTCCAGATGAACAACCTTTGTAATCACTGAAAGCAGTGTGAGTTTTCACAATACTAATGTTTCTGCAAAATCTATTAAACGGAGGAATTGAAAATGCTTTGCTTCTGGGCAAGACAGTTGTGACCCTCCAGATTTTCACCGGTAGTAGCAGCGGCTACACCCGCTACCCACATGTAAGTTGTTGTCACCGAGAACAAATGAAGAGAAGGAAATATCTTTATTCGACATATTACGCGAGGACCAACCACTTAGTTATGTTCTATGATACAATTAGTGTATAAAGTATAGGTGATTTTGATCCCAGTATGATTTTTGCAGCACAAGCCGAAGGAGAGTGATGCTAATCACACCAGTATCAATCACCTACTACATACACATGTGTCACACGCTATTTTTTTGCAACAACCGCCCGCCCCTACGAAACCAACAAGAAAAAGTTAAACTGAAAAAAAATTAAAATACTATTTTTATCTTCACCTCAATAAATTGTCGCTCTCCGGTAATCCGCGCTATAGTGCATACCCACAGCTTAAGCCCGCATGCAAATCCAATCGATGAAACTTTTTTTTTTTTAAATGAAAATTTTATAGGGACGTGTATAAGAATTTCGTTCCATACTGGGCGACAAAAATAGCGTCAAGCAAAAGAAAAAAAAAATTAAGGCGAGAGTACGGAAGAATGAATTTCTTATCGATGTATGTAAATTCGGGGAAGAGAGGAATGGTTTCTTTTTCTTTTTATAAGTTTTTATTCTACTCACTACTGCGATTTATAAAATAAACCAATACTGCTGCCAACCTTCCGCAACGAAATAATGTTGATTTCGCACGAAGCTAAAGCCAAAAAATAGAAAATAAAAGCTTATCTTTTAAAAAATCGTTTTTAACATAAACTTACTAAGTAGGTCTTTTCTTTAGGAAATCTTACGCTTGGTGTGGTATTAGCTCCTGGGGTTAAGGGTGGGTACGTTTTTCGTTTCACGACTTCAGGAAAATTTTGGTACCAATGACTCAAATTCATATATACACACATACATACATACATACATATATATATATAGCTAGATAGATACCTAGATATCTAAATAGATATATTCCATTTTCTTGTTCCCGCGATACAGGTCGTAATTTTTGTCCGATAGTCACGAAATTTGGTACCAACATTTGTACTAAGCCAAGGACCAGACCTATTGATTTTGGTGCGGATCGGCCAAACGGTACTTCCGGTACCACCATTTTTTGTTTTTATTGCTCAATTTTGCATCAATAGCCAAACAATTCAGAATAAATATTCACTATAATTTATGGTAGAACGTTACAAATTTTGGTGCAGATCGACCGGACGGTACTGCCGGTAAAGCTTTTTTTCCTTTTTTTATATACTTTTATTTCTAATTTGCACGAACTTTTCTTTTTACAAAAATTACGAACGTGTTGGTTTTCTTTTTTTTTATTTCATAACTTTATTGTATTTCTTTGATTTTATTTGAAATTATACGATTATTCATTCACCATCTTAATTAATTTTTAATTTCAAGAAATAATGCTTTTAAATTTCACATTGTCTAACATTTTGTCAGCAGCTATCACAATTCAATAAACAGAACATATAATTTCACTTTCCGTAGTTCCATAATTCATTTCATTTCATTACTTGTATCTCCATCACCCTAAAAACTTTCATTTCAACAGTGTGTCCCAGAAAATACTGAATTTTTTTTTTTATAAATCCTTTATGATGTAGAAAGTAATGCAAAAGCATAAGCCAGTGCATAAAAAATTTACAGACGATACATAAAGAAATTTGCATTCTACATTGTTCTAAAATTGTCTACTTTATATACCTTCAAAGGGCACATAATTGTCTACTTTACCGATACTTGTTGAATTATCAGCTCGTTGCGATTACAACACTTGCCTGCGGCTTGTGTTTCAACAACACAATTCATCGACAATCACTCATTTTGCTAACTAATTGGGTACGATGTTTTTTTCAACCAATCCAATAAACAGAGGTTATTATTTGTTCGATTAAATAAATAAACTTCATTTATGAGCGAAATTTTAGACAAAATTAAATAATTATGGAGCGGTGAACTTGGTTGTTTTTGGGCATCATCACGTTAAACGGTCTTTTTTCTAGTGAAATTTCGCCATTTGTGTATGTGTAAGCAGCCCTGTAAAAATATAAACAAGAAAACAGTCAAGTGAAAACTCCATCACCACTCTAGTAAAGTAATGAAAATTATTATCGACCATTCGGAACCGACTTTCGGAAATCTATCATTTGCTAACCAAAATCAGTTCTATAATTTAACCTCTCTTTGGTGTACGAGTTGAGAAAAAACATTATTCTTGTGATTATGAGCAGCTCGTATGAAAATTGGTACTATATTGGAAACCTAATCCCCACTTTTCGAAAAGATGCGAACATGGCGCAAACGTTTTCTCCTACGTAGCAAAGGGGAGAGATTATTTAGAAAGTAATACATACAGAATAGGCTAGGTACTCGTTTATCGATTAATTATCTACTTTTTTAACTAGAAAATTTGTTGTTTTTTTTTTTCAAACGTGATTAGCGTTAAAATTTTGTTTAAATTTGCACCAGGCTATAAAAATTTCCGGTTTATTCTTCGCTGGAGGCTCATTTTCCTCGATCAGAATTCGTCATCTTCGTACATTCCTGTTAGCGAAGGAGAATTATTCCGTCTAACCTCACGTTTATCGAACGAATCTCGTCCATAACGTTTGAAAAGTTACGCGTAATTTAGCGAAAATAAGAGCGCGAAAAGACAAAAGAGCTTTTAAATTTAAAAGTAATTTCGCGTGGGAAAAACTTCAGTCGGCTACCTCCGTTCGTAGTTTTCGATAAAAGTCGTTCGAGTAAAGCTACCCGTTGAACACGGAGTACAAGACTCGACGCTTTCACAGCAGACCAATTATTGAAGAGCAGATAAAAACCAGTGGCGTAGCTACAGCGGAGTAGCCGCCCCAGTGCTCCGGGCCAAACAGCGACCGAGAAGGGCTCGTCGCGCTCGCCCATTGTCGGGTCGCCTTCTTTTTCACGCGCCTTTTCCCTTGCCACGAAATTTTCTTGATACCGTCCGCCGTTGCCATCGAACCAATTTTCCATTCGATTATAATCTCACCTTCTCGAATCTCGAAGTCGAATGACAAATAAAAGAAACCACGCATCCGATGCGATATAATTAGCCGGCCAACCGCGTTTTGCAACAGAATGCAAGGGCGGCGGTATTCGGTGCGGTGCGATTCGAATGCGGCGAAGGCAAAAAGAACAAAACGAAGTATGCATATTAAGCGCAATGTCTGCAGTCCACCGCCCCCAACCGCATAAGACACTATCTGCAAATTAGCCCCCTCAACCAGGGCATCGTATCTATTTGCGAAGGGCAAGGATTTATCCGTATATTTAAAGATTTTTAGTATTTGACTTTGAAAATTCCGGAGTTTTTAAACGATTCTATTTAACTTCGTTTGGGAACAGAATTTATACTTTATAATGACAGCTTGCGCCATACAGTCGCTTGGTTTTGTCTCCATAGTTTTAGTCATGCTAACTGGATAGTGGTGCTACTAGTGGTCTGCCACAAGCTACAGTCATTTATTTTCACTAGATTCCAGAAAGCAAGGTAACCAAGGTGCGGTATTTGAAGTGCTGATTACACATTTGATGTTCATGTTTTCATTTAACCCATTCCTTAATCCCCACGGGTTTCAAAAGGGGGCTAAATTTTTAATTTACTTATTGTATTGTGTGATACATCACCGAGTATGTTTTTTGGGCGGTGATTTCGAATTGGACGTTCATTTTTTCAGTCAACTCATTCCTCAACCCCCAGAGGCTTCAAAAGGGGTCGAATTTTGACTTCTAATATTTTATTGTTCGATACCTCATTGGGTAAGTTTTTTTTTGGGTTCTGATTTCACATTTAACCTCCTTTTTTCATTTGACTCATTCTTCAACCCCCAAGAATCTCAAAAGGAGACCAAATTTGAACTTTTCATTTTTCACCATGTAATAAATCACAACAAGTGTTTTCTTAGTTACCTAATTACATATTGATTAGCAGGGAGTGAGTGGTCTGAAGGGTTTCACCACAGTTCACAAAAAGAGAAAAAGTTGAAAGGGGCTCGGGAATTTTCTTTTTACCTTTTTCACACTTTGCGAATTTGTTTTCAACACAAAAGCAAAGTAATACAAGTTTCACTTCAATTGTGTTAGGACGCAGCAGTTCTTTTTCATTCCCTATTTCCATCAGACTTTTATCCAGATTCTCATTGGCATGTTTATACAACTGTATTCTATGATTTTTATATCTGCTATAAAATGGGCTCTGTTTGATGGGACTACACCAACTTACAGCGGCATACACCAGGAGGGCAATTCCACAAATGTAGGAATGTTATACGACTTTGCCTCAAGTTTTACCTGAATATTCGTGGAATAGCCCTTCTGGTGCAGGTTGGTATAAGTTGGTGTAATCCTATCAAACAGAGCTATTGTTTTTCAACTAGATAAAATCATACACTGAAAAGTACAAAATAAAATAAATAAATAAAATTTTTTAGGAAACAATTTTTTATTAAATTATGCGGTAAAAAGGAAATAGCTCCCTAAAAATGAAAAAATACAAAAATTTTTCTTATTTTGCTTGAATCATGAAGGATTCCCAACTAGCTGGTATTCAGACACTACTGCTGATACAAAAAAAAGGAAGTAACAGTGCTGTTATTTCATCAGTGTTGGCGGTATTAATGGTATAGAGGGTAGAATGAGTCAGCAAGCAAGCATAAAACATTACTGCAAATGTTTTAGAATGTGAGTGAAGTGAGAAAAGAATTAAAAGTGGCAAATTTTGGCAAATGGACTGGGAGCAATGAAAAAAAAAAGTTTATTTGCCCGTATTTCATCTGCCTAAATTGGTAACCCTGATATTATCCAGAAAAGGTATCAAATAAAAGAATGAAGTGGATACTCTAAAAAAGTAGTAGAGAACTGTAATTACTTACCACTCCCACTTTGAATTGAATTGGCACAGAATAGTAAGCATTAATTTGGATACATTCAATTCTTTCATGCTTGCCCACCCCATATTTTTATTCGATGCGATTTCTGGATGTTACAAACAAAATTAATAAAATAATTTTATTTTCTCATGTTCAGGGAGCTATTTGCATTTTATCACATTAATTAAATAAAAGCGTTTATCTAATAAAAATTTTTATTTATTTTTAAAGGGTCATTCGCATCATTTGATGAATAAACTGGTGTATCGACGATATCCGAGTACACACCAAATGTTTAGGATAAACAAACTTTATGTAAATGAATTGAAACTAATCGAGGAGATGGAAAAATAAAATGGTGTTAGACTTTAACTTGCTTGTACAGATAATCAATTCAAGCAAATGGCACTTCTAGATATTATGATACCAAGTATGTCAAACATAAGTGGGACTAACCACAGACTGTTGTAACCTAGATATCTAACATGCCTGTTTTCAGCAACCTACGCTTTCCCTTACCAGACCAAAAAGCTGAAGGGAACATTACATACGCAAGTAAACCCATTTATATCACACTTATACACGAAATGCATTGTTTTGTAATCCTGTAGGGGAATTGACACAACGTCAGAACACTCCATGAGGGTCCAGTTAAATGTAGCAAAAGCAGGCTAGTTAGGTATCTAGGTTATACAGTGTATACATCTGGGGGACTAACACATCTAGAGTAGACAAGTTTGGTAATTGAGAAAATAGAACAAATACCAAACATAAAGGAAAGAGCATTTTTGTTCTTGTTTAGTGCAGTTACCACAGAGTATTAAACGTAAAAGAGAACGCATGTGAAACAAAAAACAGCACCACTTTCACGATCAAAATGTCCTCCACCGCTACGGTACCGACAATTTTCAATCTTATTTTTATCTACGAAATTCTAAATTGATAATTATGTTTCTTCATTCATTCAATTAAATTATTTGAAAAAAAAAAAAAAAGAAGGGCAAGGCAATTCGAATTCTGTACAAAAGAGTAGGGACAAATAGCTTCAAAAGTGGTGCTGTTTTTTTTTATTGCAGCGTTTATATGAACGTGCGTCCTCTATTATATTTAATACTCTGCGGTAGGTACTTACTTACCTGACCGATTATGAAATAGAATGAAAATTTAATATCTTTTACCGCGTATCTAGGTACCTCAAACACTAGAGAACAAGCGAATTTAGGCAGAGTGGGCCGAGTGGGGTAAGAAGGAGCCAATGCTCAGTGGGAGAAAACAAACATTTTCGGCATGTATTTAATAGCAAAAGTCGATTCGAATCATCAATATTCGACTAAATCAGATTTTCAGATTTTTATTCGAGAATAAGAATAATTACGAAGATCAGTAGCGGCCCGAGCTGATTGTGCGCCAGTGACTCCATCATATTTTTGCTCCCCTCATGCATTGAGACCGCCCTTTTAAATTTGTTTGAACCATCTCAGAAAAAATGTACAATGTAATGAATCTAGTCTTTTTAATCCGGAAGTATCGGGTTTGAAAACCATTAGCAATTGAATTTTTTTTATTGTAAAAGCGTATTTAAAAAAATTCATTTTGAACGTTAATTATTTGCGCCGTTTTGGCGCCCTTTTTTCAAATGAAAGTGGCTCTAGCCACAGAAACACGCTGTCGGGCCACCTCTGACGAAGATTAAGGTGAGTTACGTTCGCTCTAATTGATAAACTGATTGATAGACTATAGCATGGACAGACGGACAAATAGAGGGGCACTTATTGTCAAATGTGCGGCAGTTGGGCGACTTGGTCGATGCCACTCCATTTTTAGTTAAATACTGAAAACCGTACAGGTAGATAGGTACCAACTTAAACCTAGGGCTACCTCCTTGGGCACGTCACGGTGCCACGCGCCAAACTCGAGAACGAGCAACCGCACCCTCATCTACCAGCAGCCTAGACTAGCGCGTATATACTTTTTCGGGTAGGCTAAAAGTTAAAACCGGCCATTGATAGACAATCAGAGTCAGCCGACTTTTCTCGCCAACCTCGATCGAAGACGATGGTCATTCGACTGAAACAGCGTACCTAAGTAGACACCTGTACCGCTAAAGGTCTACCTACGGCTAATATGGTACCTATTTTGAAATCTCCAACTTACCTAATATTTAAAACCGAGCAAAAGGTATAAACGGTGAGTACGGAAAAGACGATTCCGAAAAAATAAAAATGAAACGAGAAAGCCCATGGCAGTTTCGACGACTGCACACCCTCGAGGGGGATCAGCCATTGGAATTGAATTCGAGCCGATGAGTTGGCAGCTGCGTACAGCGACACATTTATCTCCGGAAACGTAGTTGGCGGCCACGCAGACGATAATAAAGCGCCTGCAAAAACAATAAAAAACAAACAAACCGATTCATTGTTGCGGATTAACCTCCGAAGTCAACGATTTAGGCAAAAACGGCCGGGTAACAGCCAATCGGTAAATAGGGAAAATATCTGCACATTAACGGGAGTAAGTACCCAAGTTGGTAAAATATTAATTGTAAAAGAACAGCTCGAAATCGAATGGAGAAATAACGTCGGTTATTATCACTATTAGGTAAGTATTGTATTTCATGTACGGTATCCTTTGACTATATTTATAGTCTGCAAAAATATTACCAGAGAAGGTAAAAGTTCCACACCACGTACTTCACATTTATCCTACTTGATAAACACAATCTGAACCAGCTTCAGAAGATTTTATTATGGTACGACGAATTATACGAAGTTACTTGGGGAATTATTTTCCCTGTCTCCAGAGTTGGGGAAAAAATTAACTCTCCCAAGTACAAAATTACTTTTCTGAACGCATCGGGTTACACTTTTCCTTCCCTGGTAACCTTTCTAAACACGCTCCAGTAAAGTTCCATGAGACCAATGTACTTTTTAATGTCAAGACATGACGGCGTAAAAGTAGGCAACCCTCGAGTACCTACTGCGTATTTTCAACGTTTCCTCGAGTTCGCCAATTTAGAATACATCTGATAACGTCACCCCTTAAATTCACAAGGATAGCATACATAAATGTAAATTGCGTCAAAAGGTACGCTCTGATTGCCTATTCAGCACTGGCATGTCTAACCAGAAATCATCTTTCTTTACTGGTCCAGTACTATATAGTCAAAGATGGTACCTTAATGTGGAATATCCAGAGAATTCTACATAAGAGACACAACATTTGACAAATGGCGATCATGAATTTTTCAAGAGCTCATTATTTTGTAATTTTATATTCACCACACTCCCTATCGTCATTCAATAAAGACTTTAATAGATAACAGTGACATACCGAACTCATTTTTTTTTTTTTTTTTGGGAAGGGAGGGAGAAAATCAAAAATTTCCAACTGGAATTGTTAAAATTTGGAACAGAAAATTTTCAAGTTATCCTTTATAATTTTTTAATTGGGTATTGGAAACAAATTTAAAATTAAGTTTTCGGCATTGAGAATGACAATTAGGATTACATAAATTACTCATCCTAAAAAATTTTTTTATATCTCTTAGTTGAAAGGGAGATATTAAGCTTTAAAGTATAACTGCACCAAAAATGGAATCTTGTGAAACAGTTTGTAGTTAAGACGTCAATAGTTGACTTAAAATTTTTTATAAACAATAGAAATCACAGTTTACATCGAATTAGGCTGAAATTTGGTATGCAAATAGCTTCAGACATAATCTCACATGGAATTGCTTCTAGTGAACATCGGTCAGGGGGTTGAGGCTGAGAGGGCAAAATAAGTTCCACAAATGAAGTTTAAGATGTAATTATCATTTGAAAGGGCTGTAATTTGGCATGTAACTATTTAGTACTGAACATGATAAAATCGCGTAGGTATAGAATTCCTTGAAAATCAGTCAAGTGGTTCAGCTATGGGGGCTACATAAATTTCCACCAAAAAAGGATAGAAATGTAATTATTCGTAGTTTGTGAGAACTTATTTTGTTTTGAACGTAATAAACTCCAGCCCAGCAATACTTCAGTACAAAACCCAGTTTGCCAATTTTCATCCATAATTAGAAAAGAATCACTTGTATAAAATATCAATACTTATCGATATCTGACAAACACCGATATATCGGTACTTCTCTTCTAGTTTAAGAACTTTCAGGTGAAAAAATTACAAAAACCTACCAGCAGTTATCGGTATTTTTACCAAAAATATCGATCTATCGATGTTTTATTGTTAAAAACCGATTTTCTTGGAATTTATTTTTTTATAATTCTCTCAGAAACTATACAGAACCCACAGGTACCAGACTCTTATTAAATTTGATGCTTTTCTTATCATCCACGTAATTTTTTTGAGTTTTTTCTACTCAGAACTGACACTACTAGACTGTGCTATAGAAATGAAAACCAACTTTCAACAGAATAAAAGGCATAAAATGCATTCTTTTTTTTTTTTTTTTTTTTTTTTAAGAAAAACCTTACCTGCTCCAGCATATTATATGAAAAGACTCTTAATGCAGCAGCAGATTAGTGGTGTAAAAAATATCAAAACATATTTTCTCCAGGAGTATTGATACATTTTATCCCCATATTTCTCACATTTTACCATTAAAATTTCCATGTTACAATTAGATTGAAATATTCTGACACAAATCTCCCGGTATTTGTAAGTTTTATTTCTATGGATCTTAAGGTTATCATTTAACAATGGATATATAGTCGAATTCTCATTGTATCAATCATTTATTCGTGGGAAATTATTCGTAGATATAAGAAAAATATTAATACGTATCGATACGAAAAAACATCGATATTTCGCGCCACTAACATTTATCTGCTTGAAATACTATGTTTGTTTACTCTATAAAATGATGCTTACCTATCATTGTACAACAACGTGCATCTATAAATTTTCCTCTCTCCCCAACCAACTGCTGCATCTAAAGATGATTCTAATGTCACGCATTTCTTACGGTGAACAGAGTACCTATAAGGAAATGTCGTATATTTGGTCCTAATTGTCTTAAAACAAGAGATGCTACCTACTTGTTTATGGAGGAAGTTTCAAGAAATAAAATAATCCAAAAAACAAGAAATTTCAATCTCTCGAAGCTGAAAAAATAATTTAGTTTGGTGTTATCAGCGCACTTAACTCTAAAGATAACTAATAATAAGGCTCAAAAATATCAATTTGATGTATGATTTCATGTTCTTCTTCAATTATCTCCGCTTCGAAAGGCTCAAATTTCTTAATCTTTGGCTTATTTCATTTGTTGAAGCCTCCTCAAAAATTTAATTTATTTCGAATAAACAGCTATCGCTTGTTTAAAATAACTACAACCAAAAATTCGAATATTCGTAATATTTTTTATGTGTATCGGCAACCCAGTGAAATACTGCATTCAGATATGACGCGACATTGCCTTATAATTTAAATTGGAGGAATCCGTAATCAGTAGGGTATTACAGTCTTTTACAAATAAGAAGGTAATTTTTTTTGAAAGCGCATACAGGCGGCTTCTAATAAAAGTTACCCAAGTTAAATTAAATATTAGCAGGCAAAATAAAAATTGTATAGAAACGGGCGTACTTTTCACGCCCAGTGGGTATCTGAACTTTTTCCTCTCCCTTCTATTAGCCACGATGCCCACAAACTCGCTATATCGCGAGTAGAAAATTACCTTCTTATTTGGAACAGACTATAGGGAAATGAGAGCGAGGCAATGGAAACTTTGAAATAATCTGTCAGACGGGTTGTATTTTTGTTCATATCCAAGTCGATCGACCTGAAGTGATTTTAAAGTTTTTGAAAGTTGAGTTTGCGACTAAAAGTTACCTTTTCATTTGTGTCACTTTTTTTTTCGATTGTGTTTTTTTCAGGTGCATCAACGCTCTGTTCGGCTTATCACGGTATTTACATTTTTCGAATATTTTTGTATATTAGGAATAAATTGTCTTATATTTTGATTGACAATTTAAACGTTGAATGATTTGAAATTTGAAAAAATTATCGTAGGCCATGACTGCTTTTCACGACGCTTTTGCTGTAACAGAGTAATTTCACCGCCGGCCCAGGCTCCGGCTTACAATATTTTTAATTTTCTTTTTCGTTTCAGCAAATGTAATTTGAATAATACCAATCTACTTGGATTCAAATTTCAAAAAAGAAGAAAAAGTAGAATTTTTAACTTTTGAATTACACTGACCTACTTAATGGCTTTTTCGACATGTTTCCAGTCATTGTCGTCAGTATTCTCTCGGAAGCCATTTTTTTATTTTTCTTTATATTCGAAAAGTTTCCAAAAATTTCCAAATTACCCACCCACTATGCAATTTTCGCAGAAACTTTCTCCATTATCGAGCGAACGAATTATTCTTTTATTTTTATTTTAAATAGAACTCGAGACGCCCGAGATGGAATATTTAGTTGACTCGTAACGAGACTTTAACGACCAATGGCGATTCGTTATTCCGAAAGAAATTCCTTACACCTACTTGAAGGAAAAAAGTACCGGAATCTGTCATTGAAACCCAACGAATTACGGAATTCCACTTGTAAGGGAGTATAGCAAATTAATATCCGACGTCATAAAGAGTAGCTTCGAGCCCAAATTTTAATCCGGCAAGATAAACATGCGCGTTGCACAACCGCAGCAAAATAAGTCTGTAGATCTGTCGGCCAGTTATTCGCGTTTTTGGCGACGGCCTTCCTCCAGTCATTCAACACAGACAATTATGTAGCCTACAGTCCGACACCCACGTATGCGATGCATTGACAAGGCCCGAACCTCTTTCATCGTATCCGGTTGTCCAAGAAACGAGTGTATTTTTCACGGCTTCTCAATGCCTCGACCACCGTCAACCGTGACCCCAAATCCCCCCTTCGCGATTAATCACAGGGCTCGTTAATGTCGCGCCTACGTTTTACACTTCGACTCGCATCCGTTCTTATTCGCGGCTTATTCTTACGCTTTCGTTTCGACGAACTTGCAAGCCGCGACCTATCTCAATTTTTGGGTCGACGTACGACTCGTCATGTGCGAAGATAATGGAGAAACGCGATAATACAGTGAAAATAAACAAAAAGGCTGCATAGTGTACTATCGCGGACAGGCAAAAATGACCTCTGGCAAACGCCCACAAATTTTCCCCCTTTTAATGGGGATAAATGTGCTCCACCGCTCTGCTCCCTCCGCTCGTTGGTCGCGACTGACGTATTTTGCGCTCGCCTACCTATCTCTCAATAGCCTCCCCCCCAATCGCAATCCTACCGCGTTCTGAGCCGTTTTTGTGGCTGCTGCGATAAACTCGCCAAACACTCGACAAATGCCAAAAGTTGGGTCCGTAATCGCATTTTCGTAGAGCACTGCCGCCGCCTTTTTATGGGCGAATTGCCGACGCGCAAAAAATCGACCGGATGAAAAAAACAGCGTGAAAGTTGACGACGGTTTCGGCTTTCATTCGAAAATCAAGAACAATAAACGGCTGGTTTTATGTTAGCCTAACGTCTTTTCGATTGCCGTTATCCGCTTCGCTATGCCTTACACGTTCGCCTATAATACACAACCCTCGCCTCCCTAAGATGGCGGCCGTAATTTTCAATTTCGCTTCGATACAACAGGGGTTTACACCAAGCGAACATTCGCTGTTCGTTCCATCTTTTCCTCTATTCACCAGGTTACAGGATGTTCGTTGCTGTTCGCTCCGACAGCGAATTTCGTTCGTTCTTATTGGTTTGTTTTGTTTGACGGTCATTCACACCAAACAAGCAAAACAAACGTTCGTTGTTCGCTCGTTCGTGCGGTGTGAAAGCAGTTTACCTCAGCTATCGAATGAGAATGTTCGTCACCGACGAGATACCTACGAATTTAAGGGGTGAGGGCAAAAAGTAGCAGCAGTAGCAGCAGTAGCAGTAGTACAACGGTAACCAGCGATGAGGATTGAGGACTGCGAGGTACAAGTGCACATCGTGACGCTTTGACTGTTAAATGCGCGCATGTGTTCTCAACTAGCTCGGCATTCCCATACCTAGGCACTTGACGCGAAGTCTTTAGAATCTCTGCGGGTCAGCCAAGTTCCTTGTAAACAAAAATACAACCCGTGTGACACGTGAAGGTTCCAGGTATATATATACGTATATAATCCTAATGGAAACGATGATGTCGGTGGTTCCTGTTAGACGTTTGTGCTTGGGAACTAGCCGATTTGGGAAGATTTTAAAGACTACGGGTACTTAAAGTCGAATGGAAGAACCGCGCGTAAATAGGTAATACATATACTTAGAACATAGATAGGTAATTTGTAACTTTCGATGGTTCTCCGTTTTATCGTGATTAGTAATACGCACAATCACTAAAACGCTAGTGTGGCATATACCTCCGAATTTTTCCTCAGCGTACCAAATCAGTAAGCCAACAGGGTCATATGATATTGGTAGTTCTTTAGAAAACTGGAAAACAAAAATTCTTTGTAAAAGTGGTTTTTAGTGATGAAATATCGATCGACCGAACGATATTTTTGTTAAAGATATTATAGAGGATGAGGATCCGAGATGAAACAAGAAAAGAAGATTTAAGCGAAGTTCCATCCAAGAAGCGAGTGTGTTTCAAAGAAGATACATAATTTAAGCAAAGTACATTTATGAATGATAAACGAATGTTAATGGAAATGAATGAATGAGCGGCGGAAGTAATAGAGCAGTGTAGCCGCGAATAGATATAAATAAATTATGTATTTTATGTGATCGTGTGTTCGCAGGATTGAGAGGGGAGAAGGATTGGTGGTCTCAACACCCCCCTACAATCTTTTGAATCGATCACGACTGCGGGTGTTACAAAAGTGTTTTAAAATTTATGGGTTGTTACATTTAATTAAATTATTACATAAAAAAAAATTAATATGAATTGAAGAAAAAAAAATTGTATAAAAATGGTGTGAAATTGTGTATATAAAAATAAAATAAAAATGGTAACTAAATTGGACGAGTATGGTAAGTATTTTGAGTAATTAATATATATAAGGTAGATTAAATATAGTAACATGCAATTTTTTTTTTATAGGTATTAAGATAAATAGCATGCAGTAAATAAGGTAAGTATAGGTAAGGTAAATTTTTTCGAAATTGAACTTTTTAAATTATTAAAGTGAAATGTTTTGTTTTGTGGTATTACAGGTGTGGATCTGATATTGGATATGACATTTTATGGATCAAGATTTGGGGATTCCAGGATTTTATGGGTTAGAGAAATGTGCTGCTTACTGGATAAGGCTTTTGTGAGTAAGTCAGCCAATTGGTCTTCGGTAGCTATTTGTTTGAATGTGAAGATTTTATCGTTATAGGCTTGGGCAAGTCCATAACATTTAATCATGAGAGCTCGAAGACGTTTTTGACCTCCTCCGGAAATGACATGTATGACTGAAATGTTGTCTTTGTATACTGTTACAGGAGTGTCAATTAAGAAGAATTCACGGTTGAGGAGCCAAGTAAGTTCAATATTCTCAAAAGAATCGTGAAGAGCTATTAATTTAGCTGCTGTGGATGATGAAGCATGAATGTTTTGGCGATGAACACCCCAATTTACAAGGTCTTAAGTAACCAGTTATAGATTTTCCTTTTTCTAATTCTGTTAAATTTATAGGTTGATCATCAATGTCGGGGGCATAGGATGCATCGACATAAGCAGATATGCCTTCAGAATTAGATCTATAGGCTAGTGCAAGATCAATGGTGGATTTCAAGTACCGGATGATTCGACGTACATGATTCTTTTTGGTGTCATCAGAACAATTTTGGAATCTTGACAGAAAATGATATATCTGGCCTTATGCCTCTAGATACATATAATAGTGCGCCAATCATGGATCTATATTCTTTGTTATCGGTTCTGTCAGATTTGCTCAACTTTAGGCCTGTCTCCATAGGCGTTTTAGAAGGGTTGGAATCACATAATTTGAATTTTTGGAGAATCTTTTGGATTTGTTGTTTTTGTGTGAGCTTTATAATTTGTGATTCACAATTTCTTTCTATTTCGGAACCTACAAAGTGAGATGGATTATTTATGACTTTCATTGTGAAACGTGTTTCAAAGTGGGTGGTTATTTCATTAATCCACTCAGGACGGTTGGTTGCTAGTAAGATGTCATCCACGTAAATTATCATAAAGGCAATGCCATCTGATTCATTTTACATATGTAGACGCATCTGTCGATTTTGGATTTAGTAAAATTAGATGTTGAAAGATGAGTATCCAGTAACTCAATCCAATTTTTACTTGATGTTTTTAAACCATAGATGGATTTTTCGAGTTTTAAAAATTTTGATTTATCGACATTACAACCTAGGGGAATATTTAGGAAGATGTCATTTTTTATTTTGGAGTTGAGATAGGCTGTTTTGACATCATATTGAACTAGTTGTAAGTTTAATAGGTTGGTTACGGATAAGATCCACCTAATTAACCAAAGTTGCACAACAGGTGCATAGGTTTCTGTCATGGTGTATTCGGATCGATCCATAAAACCTTTAGCTACGAGTCTAGCTTTGGGGACATTATTCCTCTTTCATTGGCTTTGGCCGTGAATATCCAGCGTGTATCAATAGGTTTAATGTTGGGTGGGCGATCTACTATTTTCCACACATGAAGGTCTGACATTGATTGCAGCTCATCATTGATAGCCTTTAGCCACTCTTTCTTGAAAGGATTTTGATAAATATCACTAAAACTTACAGGCATACAATCTTCTATAAATTGTGAGTCTTCTAGTGAGGCTTGTTTTAGTACATTGACCCTATAGATTGCCTCTATTTCCTCTTCTAAGAGTTCCACTTGTAATTCCTCTGGTCTACAGGTAAAATCAGCTAATGTTTTCGTCTCATCAAATTTAACATCGCAGGATTTGTAGGATTTCATTTTTACGGGGTCCAATACCTGATAACCAACATTCGAAAATCCGATTAGAATAGTTTTTATAGCTCGGGGTAGGAATTTTGGGTCGAGATGCTCCTCTTCATTCTTCTTGGCTTTGACTGCTGATTGCTGTCTGTTCAATTGGAACATGTTTGTAGGCAATAGCACCAAAAACTCGAAGATGGGATATGTCGGGTTTGGTCCCGTATAATTTTTCGTAGAGGGTAATGTTTCCTAAATTGACGCGGGTCGGACTTCTATTGATGATATGGGCAGCAGCTAGTACAATTGTGGACCATAATTTAAAGTCAATTTTTGCGTCGTATAATATAGCTCTAACTCTTTCGAGTAGGGTTCTATTTTGACTTTCGGCTATAGCATTTAGTTCAGGGGTATATGCCACACCATCATCTAAAGTGATTCCCTTTTTGGAGCAGAATTGTGTCATCTTTGAATCGGAGTATTCCTTTGCTTGATCAGTTCTAAATACGGAGATGAAATCATTTGGGAACTTAGTATGGAATGATAAATAATACTCTTTAAACTTATCAAAAGCCTGTGATTCTCTCAATATAGGGAAGGCAAGAGTATATTTTGAATAGTGGTCAATAAATGTTATAATAAATTTTTCTCCGTTATAAACTTCTTGAAAGGGTCCCATGATATCTGATGAGATTACTTCCATTCTTCTAGTTGGTCTAGTTCTCACACCATGATGACCAAGTCGGGTAGATTTAGCTTTTATACATATTTCGCATGTGGCAAAGTCAACATCCTTAAAGACCAAAGTTTGGGGCATACCTACGACTACTTTAGATAAGGCTTTAAGGCTTTTGCCACTTAGATGACCTAATCTTCTATGCCAAAGCGTTTTAGTTTTACTAATATTTTTTTTATGCTTTCTATTTATTCCGACACTCTCTCCATTAAGTTGTCCTCTGATTCGGAATAAATCTCTTGAGTGACTGCTTCCACTGCAGTATCTTGTAAATTTTGAGATTGGTCAATGCTTTCCTGCTCTCGTTGTGGATTACTAGTTTCAGCCTTAATTTGTTCTTCAAAATTTTGATTTTGATCATCTATATGATCTTCCTGTTCTAATGTCGTATTAGGGACAGGCATACACACAAGCTCTTGATAGACTTTATGTTCTTCATCTTCTTCCACTATCTCATAATCTATGTAGTACATGGAACCTCTCTTTGGAGCGGTTATTGTGACTTCACCAGTTTGTTTATTTATGATGTCTGCATGATCAGTATCAGTTATTATTTTGAAGATTCCAGACTCCATGATTTTAGCGCCTGACCAAATATCGAGGCTTAAATCAGGATCATAATATACTTCTTTTAAGTGAATGGTGGAAAATTCTGCATTAGAATTGCCGACGTTGACATACATAGATCCAACGTGAGTGGGATTTACAAATACACCTTTTTTAGCACAAAGTGCTCTACGAGTATTGTCGACTTTGCGTATGTTTCTTAATTTTGAAAGATCGTTGACCATGTGGTCATCTGCTCCATTATCTAATAACATCGTGTGCAGTTGGTTTTTTTTGGGGGGCAGATTTCGATACTGTTGGTGGGGGCTTGGGCCATTGAAATTCATCTTCGATGTCATCAAAACTTAAATGGTTAAGATTTGAATGCAACATCATAGAATATTTAACACGAAAATTGGATTTATCATTTGGTTTATTTTGGGAGTTCGTGTTTGTAGAATTTTGGGATTTCGAGCTACTGTTCTGATTAAGGGGTTGAGGAGTGTTACCTGTATTAGACATTTCATTAGGGCATGTCCTGGACATGTGTCCTTTTTTGTTACATCTAAAACATGTAACATCCATTTGGGAAATGTTATCTTTAGAAGGATAACTATTTGGTTTGGTTTGACTATTTTTGTGATCGTTAAGATAACTAGTTGTATTATAATTCGTATTTGTGTTATTGGAGTTATTATTATTTCGAAAATTTCTAAAATTTCTTTTATTATTCATCGGTGGGTATGATGATTTGGGCTGATCAAACCCGGGAAACGTTTTATTAGAATATTCAATACGATCACATTTTTCTAGTATCATTTTTATAAGTCTGACAGTAGTTCATTTTTCTATTTCTAATTGACGAAATTCAGAGAAGACAGTATCAAATTTTTCAGGTAATGACATCATTAATTGATCAATTTCATCTGCTTCTGATAGGGGGTAATTAGCATCATGTAGTTCTTCCACAATAGTTGAAAAATATTCCAAGAATCTACGGATGGTACCTCTCCTAGGATCGAAGCGAAGGGACTGAAATTTTGATTTTAAAACCATGATGTTAGTAGCTGTCTGGTTTCTATATCGAGCATCCAAAATTTTGAAAATTTGAGAAAAATCGCAAGTTTTGACATGATGAAGAATTATTTTGTCAAGTCTTTCAAAAATGTGGGCTTTTGCCCATTCCTGAGTTTGGAAGAATTCAAGCCATTTGGACGTAACGCGTTCTTCGGATGAGGTGTAGATATAACTAGTTTCTCGAGCAGTAGGAAAAATTGTGGAGTGGCAGCCTTTACCAATTAGGGTGCTTATTACAGTTGCACGCCATCCCTCATAGCCATTTCCACGGAAGATGTTCGAGACTCGATCACTATTGTCAGTATTCATAATTAATGAATTGACTGAACTTTAATTAATTAAAAAAAATAAAAAAAAATATTACGGATATCAATCCCCAGCAAATGCCGCAAGAAAAGGATTGCCGTCCCTGTGTTAACCAAACAATGTATTTTAATGACGATAGTATATTAATTTGTCCTTGTGTGTTTCTCGAGTAGGTCCACTCTGGGCAAGAGACAACACACGTTAAAGTTGAGATTGGACACTTCCCTTTAAAAAAATGAAAAAAAAATAACAAGACTTATACAACCCAAGATGATTCGTAATTTAAATCAATATTCGAAGAAATAATTAATGAAAAAAATGAGATAAATGAAAGAAAAATGAGGGTGAAATGAAATTAGCTACTTTCAGACCAAGGAATAAGGAAAGAGAAAAACAATTTTTAAAAAAATTTGGATAACAGGGGAAAATTTGATCTAATTCTGTATTCCAACAAAACAAATAGGTCAAAACGAAATAAATGAAAAAAAAAATGAAAATTATTCCAGGTGATTTGAAATAATTAAACACCAGATGTGTTATAAGAAGAGGTAAAATAATTCTTGATGTAATGTGTGAGAAAAAAAAAATCACAATACAGAAAAAAAATTTGTAAATGGTAGAGAAAAAAAATTCAAAATTAAAAAAAATAAAAATAATTTTCGTATTTTTGTAATAAATTAAACGAAATTAAGAATTGTGAGATTGAAATTAATTAAAGTATTCGAAGTAAAGAAAAAAAATATTAAGTATAAATTTGAAAAAAAAATCGTTAAAGTGTTTTCGACACAATTGTGCAACAGCAAAAATTTACAAGTTGCAACAAAATGGTGGTTTGTAATTGAAAACCGCGCCAACGTATTTATTTAATGGACGTAGATAAGAGTTCGTAGGTTCGTTGCACTTAACAAAAGGTTAATGTACAAGTTTGAACGAAAGAATGAAACAAGCCGTGCTTACGTCACAAATTGTACACTCCAAGACAAAAGTGGCTGCAAAATTTTGCAATGAACTTGGCAAAATTTGTACTTGGATAAACTTTGAAAAAAGGCAAAATTATTTGAAAATAACGGTATTTTCAAATATACAAGTTAAATTTTGTTTACGAAAGTTTAAATAGTGCAAAAATACAAAATAATACACAAAAATTACGAAAAAATAATTTTTTTTTTTTTATTACCTATTTGTAGCGAAAAATTTTCATTTAATACCTTTTTAACCAGTGATTTTCTGATTTTTAGGTTCGATTTCTGAAATTTACGAAGATGATGCTCTGGAGAATGATGGTTGAACTGCGCTTCGGTTGTGGAGGACGTACTTCGGTGAGTATTTAAGTTGAATTTTGAGGTTTTCGTTGATGCCAAATGATGAACTTTGATTGAGATGATGAATATGAATTTTAATGTTGATGATTTTTGAAGCTTTTACGTTGGTTTCTGATCAATTTCTGATGGCTCAAGGCGATTTATTACCAATTTGATGACTTTGACGAATTAGTTCGTACACAAGTAGGGCAGACACTAATGATTTTACTAACCTTTGAGCAACACAAGCAGGGCTCTCAAACAGTTAAGTAATCGACGAGTCTTGGAACTTTCGAACACTTGGCCGGATTATACACAAGCAGGGCAAATCCAATTCAGCAAACGACAAAACTCATTGAACGTTTACAACATTCAAATAATAAAAAAATTTTTGAGGAAAAAAAAATGACTCGAAAATAAATAATAAGTTGGAACTTTGTTACCCAACACGAAAATAAAATTACGAAAAATGACTAAAAAACACAATTATTCACGAAAAAAATATTAAAAGTTTGACTTAGAAAAATTCACAGTATAAAGAATTTTAAATTATTTTAAAATTGTTTCAGGTGCAAGGATTGTTACCGAGCGATGCTACCATATAGAGGATGAGGATCGGAGATGAAACAAGAAAAGAAGATTTAAGCGAAGTTCCGTCCAAGAAGCAAGTGTATTTCAAAGAAGATACATAATTTAAGCAAAGTACATTTATGAGTGATAAACGAATGTTAACGGAAATGAACGAATGAGCGGCGGAAGTGGTAGAGCAGTGTAGCCGCGAATAGATATAAATAAATTATGTATTTTATGTAATCGTGTGTTCGCAGGAATGAGAGGGGAGAAGGATTGGTGGTCTCAACAGATATGGATAACTGTCGATATTTTTTTGTAATTTCTTAACATGAAACCCGCAATGATACATTGATATATCGATAGTTATAGATATAAATATCGATCACTATCGATATAAATATAAATCACTATCGATATTATTTTGGCAAAGTATTCTACACCTTTTTTATCGGGAGTATAATTTTTTCTTAATTATTTATGAAAACACCCAATTTCCCCTATTCACCACATTTCAACAATATCTATCTAACTGATGTTTCATTAGATATTTGCAAAAGCAGAAATACCAAACTCAGACAATGAGAAAAATCAAAAGAGTGAACAAAATCTAAGCCTCATATAGGTATTTGCGACTACAACAAATCCAAAGTTGAAGAATAGGAAAATGAAAGGCAACAAACAAAATAGCAGCTACATATTACCTATATTTGTAGCTGTTCACACACACAATTTATGGGATTTTTTTTTTAAACATAGGAACTCAATTTCTATCAGATAGATTTTCAAATTTATTGATTTTAAATCAGCAGAGGATGAGGACAATTAATTTAGTAATGGATTCATTCAAATTAGTTCAGCGGTTCGGGAGCCAACTTGCGACATTAAAAACCATTTCATTCTTACAATAGAGAATATATATATAAATTTCTTTTAAATTCAATCTATGAAAAAAAAAAAAAAATTATTCCTCTACCAGGATTTGAACCATTACACGATCGTTTTTGATTTTCGGAAATTTCAATGTTTTCAGTTCAGATTCCGAATTTCAACAGGAAAGAGGTTGAGATATTCTTTCATTAAAAATTGATGAGCTCAAATTTTCAGTCAATTTTTGAATGGAAACACTCATTAGACCTCCTGCGATCCTAATACGGGGTGAAGATAATTTTTCCCTAAAAAAGTGAGTGATACATTGTCGGTTACATTATTTGAGGCACTAAGTTCAAATTTACAGTTAATTTTTAGATTGAATCTCTCATATTGCTCTCTGTGATCTAGAAAGGGTTGATATGAAAGAATTTTTACCGTTTCATTGGGGGCCAAATTCTCGGATGTTTTTCTTGGAGAGCAGTTTCACCTCTGATACATATGATGGGGCCCAGGTATACTTTTTTGGGAGGTGAGGTCATTTAGGCTAACCCACTTCGATACAATTATAGTTCTAGGATTCGTACGCAACTCGCGAATTCTACCTAATTTTATATTAACGAGAGACCGAAGCGAGTTGAAAAAGTTACGAGTGTGCCCACAAAGTGAGGTTGAGAGGGGGCATGCATATGATACCTCTAGAACTTCACTAGTCATTCGATAAAAATCTACGAATATACGAAGTCGGTTTTACTCGGATTCGATACTCTCGTTTTTTTAGAGATAAGATAAGTTACGTACACACGGCGCTACGAGTACGTATCTCATCAGACAATGCTCGTTTGTGAAATAAAGCATAATAAAAGATTGGCAAAATAGGGTGGGGGTTGGGTGCGAGAAAGAAAAAGAAGAATTTAATGAAACATAAACTTTATCCGTCTTTTATCGATGTACCTTTCTCCACTTCGTCGCCGTTTAATTTGAAATTTACTCATTTTCATTATACGAGAGCCAACGTAAATGTAATTCTAGATTTTTAGCGCCCGTAAAAAATAAAATACCCACCTACCGAAGAGCAACAAAGAGGAAAATTTCATTTACTCGACGCTGTATAGTAAGTATAGGTACTCAAGTACTCCTCGCTTTTTTTACCTTTTCGGTTTTTTCTGGTTTTCTGCTCTCAACACCGAACAAAATACATTTTTCGTCATCTTTGCGAGCCGTTGAGTTAGTTTTCGACAAAGAACAACACCGACTCGATCACTCGATAAGTATACGTTTGCTCACAAAACCATAGACCGACTGAGCGAATTGATTTTATCGAATTTCATGCAAATTTTATCGCACAACTTTGGTTCAAGAAAGAAAATATTCGTCTTTCAAAAGATACTTCACCAAATATTCCCACCAATTTTTCTTCTTCGTCCAGGTAGTTATATCACCTGCCAATAAATATGTCGAGAGTCAATAAAAATACGAACGAACGATATCTACCACTTAGCAAAAAAGATTTCCATTAGGGCACTTACCCATGCATTACGACTTTTAAAGCACTTGACCCTTAAATGCGTGTAATTTATTGGGTAGAAGTTCAATGCAACCAATAAAATGACAATCAAACTTTTTATTACGAACTAAGAACAAAACTATCTTTTACGAATGTAGAGTTTCATCGTCAACAGTTCTTCAATAAAGACTAATGTCACAGAAAACAAAGTAAGGATGTTGTTGTATTTGATGGAAACATCATCATCATCATTATCATCTGTGTTGATGTGAAAGAATAATTATTATATGAGAAGCTCTGTAAGAAGATAAGTTTCCAATAAGGCGTCCGGAAAATGTTTGAGGCGTGTGAAAATGATACGAAGGAACTGAAATGGCTTGAGAAATAGATGAGAATCCGAAGTGTGGTGATACTGGCCACTTTCAATATGCTAAACCTGCCAAAAATGGACGACATTTCATTCACATATCACAAAAATAGATATTTTACCAGAAAATAACATCGAGCCGTCAGCTGGGCAAAAAAGTAACTGAGGCGTTCCAAAAATAAAAAGAGCAAATAATTTTCAAGCCGTGTTGAAATCCTATAATTTTCGTAAAATCAAGGGACATGAAAAATTCTACTTTTCGGCTAAGTGTGGCAAAAAATAATTAGCGTTATTTGGCGTTTATCATTGTAATTGAAAGAAGACAAAAAAAAAGATGAAATTAGTTTTTAGCATCAAAATGAAACATTCCTAATTCGACCGTCAAACTATGGGTAGGTAAAATAGTAAAACTTTCACGAGCCATTTTTTTTCGATACTATTCGTCCTGCGATTAAATATTTTTATACAACACATGACGAGAAAGGCAATGTTTACGCTGGCATTTTTCGAGTGAGAAGCAGCTCCTATCATCGATGAATATAATCTCGACATAGAGTGAACACACCTCCACGTAAAAACGTGAATCATCTTTTTCATGGAAGCATGTTCAGTTTACATCGAGGAAGAGGTTATACATTAATTCGTTTTTTATAATTTTTAAAAAAGACTCATCATTACGTATGACAGAATTTTAACATTTCGTGTATTTCTGATCATTAATAATTTAAAATGTCATTCTCAACAAGGTTCAAAAATTAGTTTACATGACCTGAGAATTGCTCACTCGCTATGCTCGTTTCGCAAACTCCCTCATATGTAAACGCTTACCTTTGAACCTTGGTGTGTAATATACCATTTAAAGGAGAAGGCGAGAAACGAGTGAGAGGTAAGATGGAAAAAATGATCCACGTTTTATTTTTCATTTACAATTAACTTTAACAATTTTCGGTATTTTTTTTTTTTCTTTAATAACCAATGCCTATACAGCTACTCAAACGATTTTTATATCAAAAGCAAAAGAACGTATTTGTTCATGGTAATTATCGTAGCTTTCTCTACGTTAATTTATTGTTGGATAACAAATAATTATTAAGAGCGCTGTGGTTTATTCGCCGAGGTGTGAGCCCTAAAACCTTCGTCAGCAAACTTTTTCCGGTCCATCACTCACTAGCGATCCATAATACGAGAGTAATTAGTGCCTTGCACTTTGAAAATACGTTTAACTATACTTTATTAGGTAAAAGTATACACAAATGGTATATGACAGGGTATGGTATGGTATGGTATGGTATGGTATGGTATGGTATGGTATGGTATGGTACGGTACGGTACGCATATAAGATTTAAATTTGTGTATGTGGCCAAGTCACCAAGAGAGGAAGCCATGAGGCAGAGGACTCTGAAACAGGCATGTCGAGTGTGTATCCAACGGAACATCCTCGACTGGAGTTCCACACTGCTCTCTTGTCAGCATTTACGCAAAAGTTATAGGTTGGCCGCCAACGCTGACCTTGCGTCGGCAATTATAGACACGCGAAAGTTCGTTAAAACTGTTTAAAACTGTGTGCTGACTACAGTTGTATCCACGTTAAAGCATTCATTCAAATATGATAGTATTGTTTGTTCTCGGTGATGGCTAATCATTGACAACCACTGGTTTGTGAGGCAAGAATAGTTCTTGCGGTAACGTGTATCGATACATAAAATTCCTTGCGCAAGTATTGGGTGGGGGGAGGTACGATCACATCCCCTAAGAATCGGGGATAGTTCCACCAACCTGCACAACTGGTTTACCTCGAACTGACAAAAAATCAGATGATATCGTACTAAAAGTATGAACCAAGTTTTATGACGATGCAAAAAGGCGCTATCCAAGGATGTTATCAACACGCTCCGTATTTTGCCAACATGGCAGTGGGCGTAATGGCGCTATCGGAGGTATAACCTACTCGACTCGTAGTTGTAGCCTGTCGCGCCAATCCCAAATCAAAAAAATTCCCTTTTCGTGACACGGTGGAGAAAAAAGCTAAAATTCGGCTACGTATTTGGCGTCACCTGATTTCTTCCGTAGCATCCGGTCCCAAACACAAACTTTAACCACCAAGTCGCTACTAAGGTAATTTCCTGCACGTGCCAAACACGTCCTACAGAGGTTTAATTTTCGCATTCGACATTCGCGATAAAAAATGCCAGCCTTGGTGCTCGGGATCCACTACCAGCGGCGGTTATCCAGCCAGATAATTATCTGCCTTGGCTTTGGAAGAATAAACCGATTTTATAGCCTATTCAGTTCCGCCAATAGCGAACAGCATAGGTACGTATTCATCGTATAAAATTTGCGACAGTTTTATGTAAATTACATAAATTACTAGATTTTGTATTTTTAATTCACTCCCTCCACCCCCAACCAGAGAAACAATGCGAGGTAAACAATGCGGGGTAGGGACATATCACGTGTGAGGGAAGTCTTCTCGTGTGGGTACAGCTATTCCATTACACTCCTCTTCCTGCATGAATAACATTTATGTTTTCATCGCCATTCTTGATTCACTTTGTTAATTTCAGTCATACCTAGAACCCAAATGGAATAATAATATAATAAGAATTAATAATTGTGGCGATGGGTGGTTGACCTAATGGGCCAGTGGATTATATCCACAAACTACCTTTTTGTGCTCACGGCTATGTATTTTGTCTACGTAGCTAAATTGTATACCGAGCTTGGCTCACACACACAAACACCGTAGAACATGCATCAGCCTTCATTGGTATTTGTGTGGTGCTGTGTATACGTCTATATGCACACCCACAAGTGGTGACCTCTCGACGTGGTAAGTATTTTGTATTTGTCGTCGAAGTTTTACCATTGACAGGGGAAGGAACCATAACCTCCTTCCCCCCCCCACTTACAACTAGCTTGGAAACAACAACCAATCAGCTTTGATCAGCTGATTGACCAAACCACACCCCTTCTTCAAACATTGGCATACCTGCCAACAATCGAAGAAGTTAATCAGTTAGCTCTCAACAGCTGATGGAGAAGGTTCTCCTTCTCCCCTTCCCTTGTTGCTTGTTGGTACTCAAGAACCAACCAACAGTCAGAAAAATCAGTCGGCAATCAACTGCTGACAGAGAAGGTTCTCATACTCCTTCCCTTTCTGTTTCCCTATTTTTTCACCTCTCCCTCTCCTATTCCCAGGCTTGTCATCAATACGCAAGTACTGACCAGCCAACAACCAGAAATTCAAACAGTCTGCACCCTGCTACCAACAAGGAAAGTGCTTACTTAACCTCTTTTTGCCCTAACTGCCAACACAGCTTCCAAGTTAGGCCCATTGTCTCTAGACAACTTGGTTATACCACTGACATTTGCAAAGGCTCCAGTCAGCACTCCTTCCAAGAGGATGGAGAACCAACCCAATCCTCCGACTACCGTCCACTAAATGCCACATACCAGTATGCGTTCATCGAATGTACCGATGAACCCGGCAATCCTGCAGTCATCTACACTTGTCAACTTTGGCTCACTCCTCAACAGCTACCTCCCGAGCAAAGAGATTTTGGTCAACCAGCACCAGCCAGTTGACACCTCTGCACTGAGGCTCTCACCTATCCTCAATAGGCAACTGCACTGGCATGAAGCAAATTTTGCCGTGATTAGCTGTACCACGGCGTCCTCCACACAAGCCCATCCTCCCTAGTTACTCACAGGCCTTCCACCCTTTAATGCCAAGAATGTTTGCCTCTGGCTGCAGCAGATTGAGAATCTTGCTCGAGCCAGTGCCAATACCAGCAAATCTCAGCTCTACTTGGCAATCTCTGGCCACCTGCCAACTCAAGTAGCAAATGCTATGTCAGAATTATTATACAGTTCCGACGATTTGCTTCACACTTGATCAAACCTTTGTAACCAGATCCAACGGGAGTTTTCCCCATCCTCTTACACCCGAATCAGAACCCTGTTGGAAAATACACATCATCTACCTTCCAAGAGGTCTTTGGCATACCATCGACGCCTTGTCACTTTAAACGAAGGAAGACTCAACAACAATGTCCTCCACAACCTTCAGTTCCAATCCCTCCCAGTCAATATTAGATAAACATTGGCCATGACCAAGCCCGCAACCTCTCAACAGGCAGTGCTTGAAGCTGATGAGACGCACACCCACAATAATAATAATAATAATAATAATAATAATAATAATAATAATAATAATAATTGATGACAACGACGACGGATAATGTTGATGATAATAATAATGATAATAATAATAATGGCAATAATAATGACAATGACAATGATTTTAGGTATTCAGGTGGTAAGGGGATTTGAACCAACACTGGGTGAATACTTAAATTCCTTCACCTCACCACCACCCAAAATATGGCACTATTCTCACTTGGCCATGGCACTGGGTGATGGTGATTGAGGAGAAGTATACTCAAAGCCGTTGTGTGGTAGCTGCCACACCACTCCCCCTATTATAGCAAAGTGTAATATGGCAAATACGTTGGCGCTAGGTTAGTAGGTGTGTGCACCGGAGTGTAGTAGATGCCTCCTTCATTACCACCCTGTGGTGCACAACCTGTAGTGCGTTCACGTTTTTGATGGTGGTGAGGTGGCAAACTACTAACTAGCTTGTGTGTCCAAGAGAGGACGTTGTTCCCATCTCTCACATCGTGTTGAGGTCACCATTTTAGGTATTCAGGTGGTACGGGGATTCAAACCCGTACCAGCTAAATACCTAAACTCCCCCACCTCACTGCCACCCAAAATATAGCACCAGTCTCACTCGGCCAATGCACTGGGTGATGGTGATTGAGGGAGAAGTATACTCAAAGCTGATATGTGGTAGTTGCCACAATAACAATGATAATAATGATGATAATGATGATAAGGATGATGATAATAATAATAATGATAATAGTGGAGGCGATAGGGGTAAGTAGAGTAAGCGGTGGGGCGCAAGCACCATTACTATGCACCATGCGCCAAAACACTCTTAGTTGAAATTGAAATTTTTTTATAAACGTGTATATGTTCTTGAAGAACGAAAGAAAATCAGGAAGAATTGAAAAATGCTAATTTTGAATAAGGGAAATTAACTTTATCATCTAAAGTATCCGGATATTCCTGATATTACTAGATTTACATTCGATCAGATTATAAGGAAGGTAAAAAAACCAAACTTGTTTGGTTCTGCCCGAGGCTTGCTATTATTCAATATTTGTGCTAGAGATATATAGGTAGGTAGTGTAGGCTAATTGAATACTGACATGTAATATCGATTAAATTCATTGTTAAAAATACAGGTAGAGTGTATCAAAAATGAATTTTGTATTACTTGATCCAGGAGGGTGGCACAAATTTCAGGATTTTTGAAAATTTGCGAGGGATCAAAAGAAATGAAGAAATAAAAAATAGATACGTATACCTATACATTTTTTTTAAAAATGCGAGGAGCGACATACCATATGTACTAACATTTGGCAATATTGGTCGATAATTATGTCTGAGAAATTGCTGGCCACCAAATGGATAACACAAATGCGTTAAATATTAAATCCACATTCATTTGTTTTTTCTGTTCACTTATCACTTACTGTTATGTTATGAGATAATGAGAAACAAAACTATATCAATTTTAAGCTTTGGATACCTATGAATTTTGAATTTTGTTTTCCTTTTCTGGAATAAATGAATAATAAATACGTAATAACAGAATCATAAAATCATAAAAATGAATAAAGGTGAGAAAAAATTGAGCGGTGCTGCAAACTGGAAGCAAAAATTGGAAGAAAAAGAAAAAATTGAAAAGTAGCCAAAAATTAAAGCATTTTTTTCCAAAAAAGAAACGGGTAAGTTTTAATTTTCTCAGAGCAATTATATTCATACAGGATACTTGATATTCTATAGCTGAGGAGAGTGAGGTAAGTTCCTATTATGTGTTTAGTAGGAAGTATGAAACTGATAACTGATAATTGATTACTTTTGTTTCGTGTTTTGTTTTCACAATAAATGAAAAGAAAGAAATTTATTAGACTACCGATTGATGCGTCAATTAATTTTAATATTATTTCATTTAGCTAAAAATGACGATGTTTAAATTGAAGAAAGTCTGTCTTCATCAATTCGTATGCCAACTTTGCAAGCAGAAAATGTCGATGAAACAAGTCTACAAGCAGTAGATGAAGATGAAGGTGAGCCATCAATTATTGCTTCTGTACTCGATGACAGTCAAGGTTGACGTGATCAGAATGAAAGTATATGTACATCTAAAACGAGTCATTTCAAAGATCCTAAATTTGGTCTTGACCCATCAATTGTACTGGATGATGGAGATGGACATGCTTCAACTTCATCTACAGCACACATGGGCTCAGTTTTAACACCTCCAGAGGGGGACCAACTTACAGAATAAACAGAAAATAGGGATCTAAACACATCCATTAGAGAAGATGGGAAAGATTCCAACTTACAACAGATTTTACAATATCCATATCCTAGTGATCGAGGTCATTATGGTCAGAATGAGCTAGATGCAGAAGTGAAAAAATTCATCATAAAGTGTGGTCCATGTTGACCAGGAGGGCCCTTTCCACACATCAACAACCTTTCATTCAGTGTGTACTACTATACTATGAAGAATAATGGTGGCATATCTATGCAATGGCAATGGTTATGCTATTCTCCAAATTTGGACCATTGCTACTGCAAACCATGCTGGTTATTTGCTGATAGGGGTAAATTGAAAACTTCCAAGTGGACCGATGGTATGTCTGATTGGCAAAATCTTTCTTTAAAAATTCAACGCCACAAACATGCAGCCACACATTTAGAGTCATGTGCTATTTATGATACATGGAATAAAAATCACACCTTGGATAAAGGTTTAGAATCTCAAGTGCAAGCTGAAGAAAGTTATTGGAGAAAAGTACTACATCGATTGACAGATATTATCAGTTTTCTGGCTAAACAAAATCTAGCATTCAGGGGGCACTGAGAGTCACTCAAAAGTGGGAAAATTAAAGGGAGTAATTTTTTGGAGTTAGTCAAACTGATGGCAAAATATGATCCGGTACTGAGGGAACTTGTTTCAAAGCCAGAGGGGACAACAAAGTATCTGCATCACGATGTACAAAATGAACTAATTTCAATCATTTCGGACCACATAAAAAAATCATTACTGGAAGATATTAAAAACTCACTGTTTTATTCTATTATACTTGATACAACTCCAGATGTTAGCAATACAGACCAATTGAGCATTGTTATTTGATACGTGAAAATTATTAAAGATTGCGAAGGGAATTCAAAAGACCTAAAGATTGAGGAATCATTCCTTGAATTTATTGACATGCATGATCATTCAGCATCGGACATGAAAGATACAGTCACAGATTTCTTTGAAAAACATTCAATAGACATAAAAAAATGTAGGGGACAAGGATATGATGGCGCATCTGTTATGTCAGGTACTTCAGGTGGTTTTCAAGCGCTAATTTCTGCTCAAGCAAAATATGCAAAATTTATTCATTGTGCAGCTCATCGATTGAATCTGGTAGTCAACGATGCTGTCAAGTCATTGCCTGAAACTGGTAGCTTTTTTGATATAGTACAACACCTGTACACCTTTTTTCACAACAGTTGTAAAAGGTGGGAATCATTAGAAGAAGGTCACGTCAGCTTTGGATCCAAAAATCTCAAGAAATTATGCCCAACTAGATGGAGTTCTAGAGACGATGCCTTGAAAGCCATTCAAACAAAATATGTTGATGTGATGAAATCACTGACTGAAATAATTTTAAAATCCAAGAAGAAGGAAGAAGTTTCAGTCAGCAGTGGGTTGCAAAAACAAATTGAAAAGTTTAGTTTTGTGTTCCTACTGGTCACATTTTCAAAAATGTTTGATGCAATAACGTCACTGAGTAAATACCTACAATCTGAATCAATAGACATCAGCAAGGCACAAATTTACCTTGAAAATGTTTATGAGAAGATAAAATCTCTAAGGTATGCCTTTAATGAAGTGGAAGAGGAAGCAGTTTGTCTAGCAAAAAGTTGGGGAATTACACCAAAATTTGAAGAAAAGAGAAACCGCTGGGTAAAAAGATACTTTGAAGAATTAAGCCGAGAGAATCCAAAATCCTAAAGAAAGATTTAGAGTCGGTGATAGACATTTCATGCAATCGTCTTCAAGAACATTTTAAATTTTTTAAATAAACTGTATCTTTATTTCATGTTCTGAGCCCAAAAGTTCTACAAGAAGCTAGTAACCAAGAACTGACTCAACTTTCAGAGCGCTTACTGAAGGAGTATGATGAAGACTTGAGTGAAGATTTTCCTCGACAAATGGTCAGTTTCCAAAGTATTCTTCGAAGTCAATTTCAAAGTATGAACGATATTAGACAAGTTGGTACGGCCATAATTTGTGAGCATAGTACTCTTTCCGCAAGTTTCCCAGATATCTGTACAGCCTACCTTCTTTTTCTAATGCTTCCTGTAACTTCGGCTTCTGCAGAGAGATCGTTTTCAAAATTGAAACTCATCAAGACTTACCTACAGAGCACCATGTCGCAAGAAAGACTCTCGGGTCTAGCACTAATCAGTATCAAAGAAGAAACTCTTAATGAAATTTTACTCGATACTATAATAGATACCTTTGCTGCAGCTAAGTCTCGCAAGGTATTTATTTGAATAAAATTTAAACTTGTTGATGCGTGTTTTTTCTTTTTAAGAATAAGAATGTTTAAGAAAGAGCAGTATACGCCAAAAATTTTTGAGGGGGGGCGCTTTCTTCCATTTTGCTTATGGGTGCCAAAATTGTATCACCGCTCCTGAATGATAATGATAATGATAATGATAATAATAATTAATAATAATAATAATAATAATAATAATAATAATAATAATAATAATTAATAATAATAATAATAATAATAATAATAATAATAATAATAATAATAATAATAATAATAATAATAATAATAATAATAATTAATAATAATAATAATAATAATAATAATAATAATAATGAGATGGGATCGCTGCGTATGAGCCAGATAAAAAAAAGAAAGGAAACGCACCCAAACTTAATCCATTAACTAATGCGAGATTGATTAATGAAAAAAAGTTTACAGTCTTCTATTTTTTCAGTTTCCTCACTGCCAATCCTGAATATGCGAGAAGAAAACAGCTACCGCCAGAAACATTAATAATCGCGTAAAAATATTCTACTAAGATGTTATTTACATTCACTCCTTTTTTCGCTAGCTTAGCTATAACGAAGATTGTTAATATTTTCTTAGAACGCTAAACGAAAATTCAGTTGGGAGAAAAATTACTTTGCAAAATGCTGAAATTGTAACGTCAAATTTTCGGTTAATGGCTCAACGGCTTAGTTTTCGAATTTCGAATCCGAAATAATGAAGTAAAAATGGATTGAAAATATGTGCAGCATTTTTCTCAACGTAAGCCGCAAAATGGCGGTGTGCTTTTGATTAGGGTGAATGGTTACAGGACTATTTCCCAAACCCATTTTCGCAAAAGTTCATTTTCTCAAATGGACAATTTCCCGTAAATTTTTGATTTTTTTTCTCTAATTTTGTTCCACAATGAAAGTATAAAAACTCGGGTAATGATATAGTGGGAGATTATACCCACAAAGTATTAAATATAATAGAGGACGAACGTTCATCTAAACGCTGCTGCAAAAAACGGCATTGTTTTTGAAGCTACTTGTCCCCAATCCTTCAGTACCGAAATTGAATTTCCTTGCCCGCTCATTTGCATCTATAGGCAATAATCGGATTTTTTTTTTTGAAATAATTTAACTTAGCGAACGAATAAATATAATTATTAATTTAGAAATCACAACTAACAAAAATTTCGTAGATAAAAATGAGATTGAAAAATGTCTGTACCCTAAAAATGGTGGATATTTTGATGGTAAATGTGGTGCCGTTTTTTGTTTCACATGCGTCCTCTATTATTTTTAAGACTTTGCGGTTACCCCTAAATAAAGGGTTTTTTTTTTTTAAGAATTTATCTTTTCGTCATCAGGTATTGAAGGAGGTTAGGACTAAAAAGTATTTTATTTTATTTTATTTTTTTGAAAGAATTTATTATCTTGCGCCTTTAGGTGTAGAAGATTAGGTGAAGTTGGTTTTTTTTTTTCGTTGTTTTGGATTCCAACAATCCAACCAACCAACCAATTAACTAACCAACCAACCTTTGTCTGTCGGTCCTCGCCTCACACAAACACATCCGATCTTTAGACCCGTGTGGGGTACAAGGCCGCTATACAGATCCGGATAAAAGAAAAATAATCGAATTAAAATAATTGAAGGAAGGTGACGAAGTAAAATAGTCGGCGGTTACGTTAATCAAGCGAAGCTCTTGCGCTTTCATTACTCGCTGGTAAAAGAATTGAAGGTCTCTCTCTACATTTCGGCTACCAAGGAGAGAAGTTCCAAACACGGTACCACGTTGGCGTTTCGCAAACAAAAAAGTTACTCGTTTGCGAATAGCAAATGGAAGACAGCTATTGTAGAATAGCCTGCGCGCATAATAGGCCTATAAAAATGTTATTAACCTCCAACCTTGGACGAAACATACAGCTATACAAGTTCGAAGGGTACACTTCGGAGAGCACACGCCATAATATTCGCAACCAAATAAGCGAAATACTCGCTCGCTAAATTTCCTCTCCCCTCCCACTCTTCGAACCCGCTCTTGTAATTACGAGGAAACGGCCGAAAAGCATTCCCGAATTGAAAATGAGAGAAAATTTACGATTTTTCTTTTTTTGTTTTAAGGAGGAGAGATCGTTGGTCGAGCGCGTAATACGCGGAATAAAGAAGAGGGAAGAGTGAAGAGGGAAGAGAGAAGAGGGAAGAGGGAAGAGGGAAGAGTGAAGAGTGAAGAGGGCAGAGTGAGGAGGAAAGGGAAGCGGAAGGCGAATCGATAACGGCGCTTTTGGACGAGTTGAAAAATAAATTTTATCGCAAAATTACGGATTTACAAATAGGAGAAATACGGCCGGGCACCCATCAAACGGCCGGTAATTCGGCAGATCCAATGTTTTTCTCAGCGCGCCTACCTACGGGTGTAGGTGTCCACAAACCGGAGGCGCTCCGTTTCCGTACGTCACTCGCTCGTCGCCACTTTTCACGCCGCACATAAATAAAATGAATGCGCTCGGCACGGCAGATACGGCGAAAACAATAAAGGCTACATTCGCGAGTTCGAGTTAGTTGCGAACAAGTTATTTAAGAAAAAAGTTCTCAGTTCTAACCCGTGGTTTTCGTTTTTGATACCTACCGCACTTTTCACGATAAAGGTGCAACGCTATAAGCGCTCCAATTAATAAAAACGGACCGTTTCGTTTTCCGCAGCATAACTCGAAAGACGCTTTCGAAGAAAGAAAGAGAAAAAAAACAAAACAAAACAAAACAAAAGGCTGACCCGACCCGGTGAGTAGGTTCTGTTGAACATTAGTAACCATTATCGTCGCCTCGGTCATTGGAGATTTGTTTCGACGACGATTGTCTCGTTAGCGCAAATGAAGCACTACGTCCGCATCATACGCGACATCAAATGATGATAAACGAACTTTGGCGCGCTATTGGTGAGTCGGCAATTCTAACTTTGGGGCTAATAAAATGGGGCGGCCACGTTTAAATTTAGGCCTACTCGGTGAATTGGTCGGTGAAAGTTACGCAGGCTGATCGCCTACCGAGTAGGGCGGATGAGGGCGCGGGGAAGCGAGCGCAATACTCATCGCGTTATTGGGAAGTGGGCGCTCCGGCAAGCGGCGCCAAATTCGCATCGCATTATCACAGTGTGAAAACAGCGCCACGTATATTTCTCATCTATTTTTCCATAAGAAAAGAAAAGAGTTTAAATCGACTTTCTGAAAATGGAAAACACTTTAATACGGATGGATCACTAATCGTCGAGAGGACAATCTTTAAATCCTACCCAACAGTAAGGATAAAAACTCAGTTTTAAAATAAATTTTTGCATTACAAGATCCGTACACTTACGCCTATATTTTCATACATTATTCTGTTTTCGGCCGATGACTATTTTCGCCACCAGAGGGCGTATCTTTTGCCTCCACCCTCCAACGGATGGAGGAGAGAGTGTAATGTGGGACGTGAAGGCTGTCAAGGCGTAATACATAATTATATGGTCAGCCTACGCGGTAAAGGGCATATAGCCCTGCACGGCGCGGATCACGGGTGTGCGCTGCACAAATGTACGAGTCGAATAGAAAAAATACGGATGGCGCGCAAATTGGAAAGGCACGTGATTTCGCTCCGAACAGACGGGTTTTCAAATTACGTGTATTTCGGATTTCGTTCGTTAAAGATTGTGAAAAGTTTGTTTTACAAACGAAACTTGAAAAAGAGAACCAACCAAAGAGCGGATTTGGCCCATCTTCGAACTCGATCGAGACACAAACCCGCAGTTTACACACGCAAAATTTCCCCTCCGCAAATAAATACGCCCTCCACTTGGTTGAGAAATTTCGTTATACCTCTCCTATGTACAGGTGCCCATACACATTTACGAACCCTCGTTTCCTTTTTCACTCGACGATTTTTCAACCGTCATTTAAGCTACAAATCTGCGATTTGGAACTGCTGGAAGCGGGAGAAATTTTATTCAATTTTATGTCCAATTATAATTTTTCAACATCCCTGGCTATTTCAAAACGAACAAACAAAACTAAAAAGCACACCAATAGAAAATTGGCCGTTTTTCGAATTGTTCATCATTTCAAATTATTTCGAAAAATTAACAATAATATAGTTATTTGTGATACAAGTGTACAAAGCTGGTGACTTTATTCAGTGTGTGATTTTTGCAGCACGAACCGAAGGCGAGTGATGCGAATCACATGAACAGCAATCACCTACTACATACACGTGTGTCGCACACTATTTTTTGCAACAGCTCCTCTAAGAAAGAAAAAAAAATGTTGAACCGAGAGAAATTGAAACACTATACTATTTTTATACGATGCCCAGAGGCGCTCTTCTGTAATCCGCGCGCATACGAATGCACTTGCAGCATGTGAACGAATCATTTCAGTCGTGACACTGTTTTGTTTTTGTTTTTCTGTTTTCTGGAAAATCCCTTATGGTGTACGAAGTAACGCGTGCGCCCAAAGTGGTAAATAAAGTAAAAAACAACGCGTAAACAATTTACCATACGCGTTGTTCGAAAATCGTCCGCTGTATATACGGTCAAGGAGCACATAATCGTCTACTTTATTGACAGGTATTGCAAAAAAAAATGTTCACCGACGACCCCACTGATTTTGTAGCGAAAAATTCATTCGTTTCGTTAAATGTTACCCTCGACCATCTTACTCGGGAAAAGGAATTGACGACCAACTGGCCGCCTCCCCCGCCACTGCGGCGTATTCTACAAAAATAAACGGACGACGACGCGGCGAAGGCGGGGCCCCGTAAGAGATACCGAAAGAGCAAAATGTGGTAACGCCGCGGCGCTTCTCAAAGCAAACGGCCGCCCCGTTCGTCGCAGCCGGAAACAACAAATCCACTGAAAAATGGTCGTTTTCACCGTCGGCCCATACCTCCTTCGGCAAATGCAAACTGCGAATACGCTGCTGCTGCCGCGTACCTGCAGCCAAGAATAGAGAAATGGTAACCCGCGTCCTGATGCTACTACGGGGGCACCGACTGTCACGGGCAACCGTCAGCAAAGGCTTTCGCCGTGCGGATGCGAACGTACGTCCGTTTAAACATTCACTGCGGACAAATCGCGGACGACGGTGGCCCGCGGCGCCGAACGAAATGTGCGATCCTACGACCGAAGCCAACTTCATTTTATCAAGTCGAGAAGTGAAAATCGCAACGTCGCAAACCGAAACGCCAGGGACCGATTTGTGACACAACTGCGGTACTTCGAGTTGATTTTCAAATTCCTGATAATTTCCAAAAATGTAATTTTTTACATATTTCTCATCGTTTTCGTCATTTTTTCTCAAGCTATGCTCGAATATGGGCTAAAAAAGTGAAGCTGGCAGTCGTGTTACGGAACCGATTTTTATTTCACTTCGTGGCTTGATAAGCCGAGTGGCACGCATTTATCAAACTTGGGCCAGAATATTCTATCAGTACAGACGTACGGGTGATCGACCCACTGTAGTCCGATTAAATTTTTTATACCACCGATGCGACGGTTCTCGAGTAAAGATTACTTTAAAAAACTGGTCATTTCATTTGAAAGCAAAAATTTATTACATTACACTGTGGTTAGGTACCCGATGAAAATTACTGAAATGAAAATATCATTAAAATAAAAATATTTTCCCAGAAAGTCGAACAAACTTTAAAACGATAAAACAATAAAAAAAATAACGAACGATAAAAACGTACTAAAAAGATTCTTTTTTAAAAGTTTCTAATTCGTTTTTTAAAACAATGCAGCCAAATTAGAATTTTAAAAAAATAAATAAATAAATGGAAAAAAAGCTGAGTTTTTAAAGACTTTAGAAAAAGGAGGAGGTTATTCATTCGATCCGTACAAGTTTTGTTTTGTTTTTTTGTTTTTTTGTTTGTTACAACATAACTTCGAAACCTGGAAACTGATTTTGATGAACTGTTTTTTAAATGAGAGAGGATAATCCTATGGTTATCCCATTAATTTTTTTTTTAGAATCAATGAGGCAGTTTTGAGTTATCTTTAAATGAAAAATTGTTAGTTTTAAAGTAATATTGCCGCTAATGCTAAAAAAAATTCACTGAAAAATTTTTCTATTAAAAAAAAATAAAAATGCTCTAAAAAGAGAAATTTTTGAAAATTTTTCCAGTAAAATCTACTAGAATTAGAACGAAATGAAAAAGCATTATGATATACAAATGATTTTTTTCAAAAAATACAACCGACTTCCAAAAAAAAACCATAAAAAATGCACTAAAAAGATAAAAAAATCCTTCTAAAATTTCTCCAGCAAGATTTCGGTCTAGGGACTGGAATTATTGAAGTCGGCCCTAATTAAAAAGTTGTGTCGTAAAATTTGAAGGAATTGATGTAAAGGAAAGGAGACTCGACCTAAATCTTGCTAGAGAAATTAAAAAAAAAAATTAATTATTATCTTTTAGTCCTTTTTGTTTTAAGTAGGTTCTATTTTTTGAAAAAAGTTATTTATTTACCATAATACTTTTTCGTTTTATTTCAATTCCAGTAGATTTTACAGGAGAAATGTAAAAAAATTATTTTTCTCTTTTTAGAGATTTTTGTTTTTTTTGTTTTTTTGGTATACCGTATACGTCGGCTTCACCATCGTTGACAACAACCACTTACAAGTTCTAACGTAAGAGACGTTGGCGCCCCCCCCCCAGCGAAAAAAAAAATGCCGTTGAATTAAAATAATGACGCAAAGAAGTTTTTCAAATTTATATCGTTTAATTTTCACCCGTGGGGAAAACTGTGCAGAAAAAATTGAAAGAAAACTAAAAAATCGATAAAAAAAGTAGTCTACAATTTTTTTGTCAGGCGCATAGTTTTTGCATGAATCATCGTTGGCAGTACCCATTTAACGCAGTAAACACAAGCAGAGTGAGGCATAACTATGTAATACAGTTCTATATGAGTTCAGTTCGTCAATAATTTTTTCCTCTTACAGCATTTCTGCACTACTCACCCAACGGATTTTTCTTCAGATTTTATATAAGATACAGACTATGCACCGGTAGTTTATATCAGTTAGAGCAATGGTGCGAAAATGCGGCGAGAGGGAGAATTTCACCTCTCACGTCAGTACACATACACTCTAAACAAAATTACTGACCAACTTAACTCATGTACTATATCGATTGGTATAGATGCATCACCCTGCATGACGTGTTTAATGCCTTATACAGGTATTCGAGGAAAAATATGTATTTTAAACGGTGATTAAAGCTAAAAATATACGCGCCTAACAAAACAAATGGTAGAATAATTTTTTTTCAGATTTTTTAGACTCTTTCAATTTTTTTTAAACTATTTTTCGCTCAAATGAAAATAACGTGAAAAACTGACTGGCACCACCATTTTAATCCCCCTGGGGGAAAGCGGACATCTCTCGCGTGATAACTTTTAGGTGGTTATCAATGATGATGGTAAAGCCGACGAACTTACCAAAATTCAACTTTCTTCCGATAATTCTTTTTTAACGCATGTTTTGAGCTAATTTTCCTGGACTGAAAGTCGTTTCAACTTTTTTACATAATCGATTCGTGCACTCCTGAGGTCAGTCAGACTTCAAACAAAAATCAGGTGTTTGAAATGAACTTTTGCTTTATTATCGAAGTTATGCGGTGAAATGAGCCAAGTTATTCCATCAGCTTCAAAGCTACGACCTTTGAGCCTTAAGTCACCCCACCTCTCTCCCACTCACGAAACTGAGAATTTTGATATTTCCCCCACCTACATTAATATTCTGAATATTACGGTAGGTACCTACGTATATCTATACCTATAGTAATTTGTAGATATTCTTTAAGATTTCCAGTTATTATTCGCTTGCTACGCATTACGAATAAAAATTACCCACCAGCTTTTTTTTTTACGTTTTTTTTTTACGCAAAGTGCACACCGGAGTCTCGCCGGTGTTGCTGTCATCCCCCCAAGCCAACGAAGAAACGCTCCCCAAGACTACAAAAACGGACTCCCCTCAAAAAAAAAAACATTTACAGAATCTGTTTTTCGCAAAAACAGTATCAGTGCTAATTGTTTTCATGTAAAAAATTAGATCGTTGCAGGGCCGTACATAAAATTTGTTTTGGGAAGGCGTGGTGCCAAAATTAATAAAAAAACTTCGTGAGACGAGAGACCGAAAACACTTTTCAAGGTTTTTTGTATTCCAGACCACAATTACACTGCGGAAGGCGACTGAAGCAGTCGCTGGCCGAACATAAATAGCGGTTTTGTTTTTATTTTTTATTTTTTATTTTTTGAAGCCTCGGAGGAGGAGTGGTTTGTACCGTCTGTACTCGTGATGCGTTGAATATCATCGAATAAAAATCTCTCGACCCCTTTCTCACGCACTATCCACTGAACGTGAAAGGAGAAGTATAGGTGAATTCCTAAATTTATTATTATTTAAAAAAAATAAAAATCGTTTTGTAGAAAGAAAAAAAAAGTGCCTCGCCTAAAAAAAGAAGCGACGAAGCTGTCGGCAACAAAGCAGCCTCACAGCACCCCCGAGTCTAGCAGACAACAGCTGTAAGGTAGTGAGCGGTTCTGATCCGAAAGGAAATGCGATGCATCAAATGGTGGCAGGCAGCGCTGCACCAAGCAGGAGTGCACCTTTTCTTACATGCGATATTTGGGTCGAAGTAGAATCTGTTTTATGAAATTAACATTTAGCGTGCACGCAAAAGGTTGCCGCCAGCCGGCAGCCAATAGCGAGCGAGAGAAAAGAAGCGCGGCGGTGACTCGGCGCTTACCTATTTTCGGCGTTAAATCCATGAAACGTTTGGTGTTTTGGGTACGCGAATTTCGCGGCGGCCCGACTTCACATCGTAATTATCGGCCGTCGCGTCGCGCGAATGCGTCCGAAATTAGGTGCGGAAATTCGCTGGCACCGGCGCACGACGCTGTTCGTCGGTAGGTATGCGGCGGCGGCGGCGGCGGCGGCGGCGAAACGCGTGTTCGGCGAGCGTATCCGGCGTACGCGAACGCTTAATGGGAATGGAGAACGACTACAGCACCACAGAGCACCGACAGGGCGGAAGCGTCGAATTCGACTGAAAACGCTTGGCCACCAAAAAACGGGCGAAAGAGGCAAAAGTGGCCGGGAACGGAATCAACAGTTGAAGCGCCGCGTCGCGTCGCGTCGTACGAGTTGCGCCACAAAACTGTCAGCCCGTTTCCATGGAGACTCGAATTGGAGCGGGAGCAACTGCTGGAAGCGAAAATGCTATCTCACCTGCGACGCGAGCGATGGCTATTGCGTGCAAAGGTAAGCGAATTTGGCGCAAAATGTCGGTCGTAGATCGCGCACTCAGCACGTCGCCCGCGCTGTAAAGTGTCTCGCGGACGCGGCGTACGTAAAACACTTTGTGGTTTTTTTTTCTGGAAATGAGTAGGTAATTCGAGTCGGCGAGAGGCGGGACGGCATTTAATGGGAACCTGGAGACGACGCGACGCCATAGCACAACCCCGCTCCGAACGCCTTTGCGCCACACGTCACACGTCACACGTCACACGTCACACGTGCGCCTACCGCGCCACTTGCGTCTCCATGTCAACGTTGCGGTCGGCTTTTAACGCGCTTACGTTTTTGTTTTTTTCATTTCTTTTCTTGGCACAAGATGAGGTGAAATTTGTTGCAGCTTAAGTTGCTAAATGCAGAATTGCTGATCATGGACCGAATACTCGGTGGTCGGTGCTGGCCGCGTGTCGTCCGCTGATAACCTCCCAAAAAGTCAATCGAAATCTGGGTTCGCGAGTTAGCGTCGACGAGCGTACAAATATTGTTGGCCGCTAACTAATATATACATACATACACACACACACACACACACACACACACACACACACACATCTACGTACGTTGGCCAAGCCGTACGATATTTCGATGAAACGTACGCCGCTCTCTCGATGCAATTATAGCCCGCGAAGGTTAAAAACCGACACAAAAACGAAACTTAGGCACTAATACATGCATACGTAATTATTATAATAATTAATATATCGTAGGTATACACAGCGCGACGGTAAAGCAGACTTTTGCAAAAATCGCTGGTGCGGGTCGAGTACACGTTCCACGCCAACAAGATAAGACACATATCTTCTATCTTCTTCTATACCTTTAATAAATCTATAAGCATATTCTTGCACCGCCAACTTCTCTGCAGATAGCTGACAAATAAGCCTAAAAAGTTTGGACAATGTTTAGTTCAAATTGAAGAAGGTTGTAAGGTAAATTTCAAATTAATTTTCACAGGAAAACTGTGTCAAAATATGATTTAAATATCATAATAGAATAATATATACATATATATTCAATCATGTAGGTACGCTTTTTTTAAAACTGCATTAAGCGCATTTTTTATAATCTTTTAGTCCAGACAATATAGAAATTTTATTCTGGAAAACTGCTATAGTTTGTTTTTTACGCAAATCTTTAGGTATGAATGTCCTAAATAACACACTAAAAGTCTCAATCCCCACCCATCTTGTCTCAGTGGAAATATTTGGAAAATTTGCCACCAAACCAGTTTTCTGACATTTTCTCAGAAAATATGAACTGTAGTAGAAAAATAGTTCAGTAAAAAAAATGTTGGAACATTATATTTACAATAAAAAAGGTTCTTATCACTTTTTGTGTATGCTGAGTGTTTATAATCAAATTCTTCAAGATTTTAGCATTGAAAATGCTTCTAGACACAATTTGTGAAAAAGTGTCCCCCACCCAATTTTTACCAATGTTAAATGTGTGAAGAGTAAGAAAAGGGGTAGATAACGACAGTAAAAAAAGTGAAAGGAGAAAACAGTATTAATGAAAAATAAAGTGGAGATGGTAACATTGTTTCGTCGTTTACAGAATGAATACAAAGAGAAAGAAAATAAAAGATGAACAACACTTTAATTAAGTATTATTGTTCTTTGATTAATTTTCAATACCCTCCTATCGGTCTAACAAAATATAAAACCAGTAAACTTTTCCTCTATTTTGTTTTACAGTTTTATATGTAGAAACTAAGTACAACCTGCGTAAGTTTTTTTTTATCTATTGCGAGGAAAACGGTTAATATGAAAGATTTTTTTTCCTATTTCTTAAAAATATAAAAATTTAGCAGCTATCACCTAAAAACAAGTGAACTGATTTTTCTCAAATTAAATGCCAAACCAGTCATTAATAGTCTCTAACAACTATAAAAATTTCAGCCAAAAATCTTTCAATTTACATGTATTATTGGGAAGATAACATGAAGAGTTTACAAATCTTTGAAAACACCTTTCTCAGAAACTAACGAGTGAATTATAATAATTTTTATACAAATGTATAGGCCATGTAAGTTTTTAACACTGTAACAAGTTTCATTACCATATATTAAAGAATGGAGTTTCCACAGACTCCCAAAAATTACAAAAATCAGTATAAAGTGTATCATTTTGTACTGCCAGACATTTCAAAACCATTTGACTAATAAAGCTCAAATTTAATTCCAAAATAGTCCTTAATAATTTCTAACTACCACAATAATTTCAGTTACAAATTTTTCAACTTACATGAATAATAATCAGTATGACAACATGGAGTGTTTGCAAAACTTTGTGAACTACCTCCAAAGAATTTTTGTTTGTCAGTATAGTTTCAAATACTTATATGAACTGCATTGATTCAATAAAAAAATCCCAAATTCACAATAGTACCTATAGAATGTTTGTTCTAAAACTTTATGAAGTAACTGCGTAATAAAAACCTACAGTTAATTTTTCAAATATTGCAGAGTAACTTACAAACCAATCAAATTTGCACATGATTGTACATTTGTTTCAAACTGCTGCCAATGAATCTGAGGTGGAAACTCTCTAAAACTGAATTCTAAACTCCTCTTTATCTTATTTTTATAAAAAGTCAATTGAGGAAAAAAAAACAACAAAATTTAGAGATTAGTGAATTTTTCTTATAGAAAATATTTTACATTCTATTTTTACTACAGCTTGGTAGTAAATCTATTAAAGTCAAACTTTTTAACATTTTAGCTTTCATAGATCTTTTAGTAGGAATATAAAAGACCACTGTCTTCAGTAAATATTTAAAAAAACTAGAAGGGGTGCATTGAGAGAAGCTCAACCAGAGATGATGTTGATGGCAAATGAAACAAATGATTTTATTTGCCTTAAAATGAGGAATTTTAATTATTAAAATTCACAATGAAATACACGAGAAATACTCAACTTTAGCTCCAACTGCCTTTAGCTATAGGCTAAAATAATATTTAATAAACGTTAACTTTGACTATCTTTGCAATGAGAAAACAATAGAGGCTTTTGTGCCTCGACCAAAAGTAAGTTAGATTTTAGAGATCTCGATCTTAGAACAGCCAGAGAGTGAGTTTTAAAGAGAACCTGGTTCCAGGACAGCCAGCAAGTAAGTCTAAAAAGAGACCTTCTTCCTAAGATAACCAGCAAGTAAGTGATTTTCTCTAGAAATTGAGATTACTAGTCGATTTAGATTTTAGAGGTTTTGGCAGACAAAGTGAGGTGGGTTTCCTTCAGGGAGTAAGCGAGGCTTTCAAAACCCTTGATTTAATGGGAGAATTTCAACGAATTTTGGTGTTTCCAGGGCAAATATCAAGTAACTGGAACACACATGGTGCCAGTAGATATATGTACTTCTGTATTTTGGATTGCAATAGATTCCATAAGGAATGTACTCGATATTTGACTGATCAAATCTTAAGTAGTTTTTTATGTGCTGTTTTCCTGTGTTTACTTATATTTTTATTATTAGAAGAATAATAGGAATATAGTAGGTCTTCTGGTCAGTCCAGTAGTCGAAAGTATTTTCTCAAAGCGTCAATCTTGATGTGTCGTAAAGTATACATTTTATTACTCTTGATTTGCCATTTATAAGGTGAAATCAATTTAAGGGTGTAAAAAATGGCAGGTGCCTATAGGTATATTTGAGAGTTGTGAGAATGCATTTGGAAATGGTTAGTGGTCAGAAATACATACAAAGATGTTTTAAAATGGTGGGTAAAGTAAGGCTAAAGTAAATGTGGTACATAACATAGAATTTAAATTTAATTTAACGTAAATTTACTCGTTAAGATTTTTGTTCAAAATTTTCTTGTCTTTTGTGGCATCTTCTGTTTTAAGCACTGAAGTTTATCCAATTTTATGGATGGTAAAATTTTTAATTATTTTCATAAACTGTGCTGTAAGCACCATCACTGACAAGTTGTGGTCCAAAAAAAAAAAAATGTATTCGAAGGATAAATTTTGGAAACTGCGGTTTTAAACATGTTCACTGACTTCCTATTTTTTTAATATAAACTAAACAATCATGTTTAAAGTTAGACTTCATGTAAAATGTCAGTATTTTACATAAAAAATTTTGATATAATATTTCAACATAATTATAGTATATTTATTTCTGTTTCTTGAGGTATTTAATTTAATCTTCAGAAACATGAATGAACAGGCAAAGACCACGGGTGCAGCTAATTTTTCTCAAAAAACATTTGTACCTATCCTTTATACAATGTTTTTCAGCAATGTACATGTCCAAAGAAAAACCCCGTAAAACTTTCAGAAACAAACAAAACATGTTCTATTAAAAAATCCTCTACTTTCAATACTGAAGGAACTGTGATTCTTTTTAGTTTAGTGTTTTGGTATTTTTTACCACAAAATAAATTTCAAAAAAATAATTCTTTAAATTTTTCCTATAACGTATTCTGATAGAATCGAAAAAAAAAAAAGAAAGTTCTGTGAACATTTAATCCAATGCTAAAATTGAAGGAGCTACACTACTCAAAATTTTTAGTTTTTCAGTTTTTGAATAATTTTTCGCAAAATTATAAATTTTTAAAATTATCTCTCATAAAATCTCTAATAAAATGAGACCGAGGGGGTAAGAAAAAATTTTGAAAATTCAGTATTTTAGAAACATTATTTGAAAACTGAAATACAAAAAATTTCAGGCAGTGTATATTCTTTAATTTTAGGAATAAGTTACAAGTTCATAGAACTTTTTTTTCTTATTTTTTCGAGTTCGATCAGAATACATTATTGGAAAAAATGAAAGAATTAATTGTTTTAATTTATTCTAATGTCGAAAATACTCAAAAAATTAATTAAAAAGAATCATAGTTCGGTCAATTTTGAAAATAAAGTATTTTTTTAAAGGATAGTTTTTGTTTGTCTCAAATAGTGCTTGACGTTTTACTTTTGACATGTACATTGCTGAAATACATTTAAGTTTAGGTACCTGCATTGAACTTTTATAATCTCTCGAAGTAAAACCGCCAAACTTGTAGGATCACATTGTGGAGTTCAAAGAACAAACAATAAGATCCTCTCATGAAGTGCTAGGATACCCTTTCGCTTTGGGCTATAGCCCTCACTCCTCAAAGTGGGGTAGTCAAAATTTTGTTATAAATTTCTCAAAAATGAAAAAAAATGAACGAAATTCGATACGGGGGAATAAGTATGTATTATAATTCACTTTTACCCAGATTTTTGAGATCTACCAAAGTGGGAAGCGTGGGACGATGAAGGATAGTCTTATTTTCAATAGCCATATCATAAATGATCCCCATCAGCCAGTTTTCTGAGAGGAAAACATAACTAATATCAGACTTAACTTTTAGCGAAAACTCAGTAATTTCCAATAAAACTGGGTTGAAAAACAATATCTCGGGGATTTTCAGGAATCTTGCCGCTTTAAACGCATACCTAGTGGCATTGGAGCAGAGAAAAAAGAACAATGAAAGTAGAGAGCAAGCAAAAAAAAAAAAAAAACTAGCGCAGCAATGCTTTGCTAGAAAATCCAGTTTTCTCGATATTTATATCGATAGTTATCTATATATCAATATTTTATAGTTGGTTTCAGGTTAAAAAATTACAAAAAACTATCGACAGTTATCCATATAAAAATAAGTTTGGTCAAAATTAAAAATAACTCTAGCGCAGTAATGCTTTGTTGGAAACCCAGTTTATTGATAATTATGGATAGTGATTGATATTTATATCGATAGTTGTTGAGACCACCAATCCTTCTCCCCTCTCACTCCTGCGAACACACGATCACATATCATATACATTTATTTATATCTATTCGCGGCTACACTGTTCCACCACATCCGCCGCTCATTCGTTCGTTTCCGCTTACGTTCGTTCATTACTCTAAAAATGTACTTTGCTTAAATTATGTAACTTCTGAAATAAACACTCGCTTCTTGGACGGAACTTCGCTTAAATCTGTTTTCTTGTTACAACTCTGGTCCTCATCCTCTATATGGTAGCATCACTCGGTAACAATCCTTGTACCTGAAACAAATTTTTTTTAAAATTATTAAAATCTTTTATTGTGAATTTTTGTGTTTAAGTTAAACTTTTAATATTTTTGTGAATAATTGTGTTTTTTAGTCATTTATCGTAATTTTATTTTCATGTTGGGTAACAAAGTTCCAACTTACCATTTTTTTTTGTTTCGAGTCATAATTTTTTTTTGTTCTCGAAAATTTAATTTCACCTTGAATGCTGTAAACGTTCAATGAGTTTCGTCGTTTGCTGAAAAGGATTTGCCCTGCTTGTGTATAATCCAGCCAAGTGTTTCGAAAATTCCAGGACTCGTCGATTGCTAAGTTGTTTGGGAGCCCTACTTGTGTTGCCCGAAAACTAGTAAATTCATTAGTGTCTGCCCTGTTTGTGTACAAACTAATTCGTCAAAGTCATCAATTGGTAATAAATCGCCTTGAGCCATCACAAATTGATCTGAAACCAACGTAAAAGCTTCAACTCAACCAAATCAAAATTAGTATTCATCATCTTAACTCAACTTCAACTTTTGGTATCATCTTAAAACTCAAAAAACACAGCTCAAACATTCACCGAAGTACGTTCAAAACAACCGAAGCGCAGTTCAATCAACATTTCCAGAGCATCACCTTCGTAAATTCCAGAAAGCGAACCTGAAAACCAAAAAATCAACGCTAAAAAAGGTATCATTTGAAAATTTTCTGCTGAAAAAAGGTAATAAAAAATACATTTTTCGTAATTTTTCATATTTTTTTTCGTATATTTTTCGTGTTCAATTCGTATTTTTCGTGTAACTTAACTCTTTCGATTCAAAATTTAACCTGCATATTTGAAAACATCGTTATTTTCAAATAATTTCGGCCTTTACAAAATTTTTCTAAGTGCAAATTTTGGCAAGTTGTGTGCAAATTTTTGCAGCCACTTTTGTCTTGGAGTGTACAACTCGTGACGTATGCACAGCTCGTTTTGTTCATTTGTTCGAACTTGTACATTAACCTTTTGTTAAGTGCAACGAACCTACAAACGCTTATCTTCGCCCATTCAATAAATACGTTGACGTGGTTTTTCAGTTTCAAACCACCATTTTGTTGCAACTTGAAAATTTTTGCTGTTGCACAATTTTGTCGAAAATAATTTAACGATTTTTTTTTGAATTTTCTTTTCTTATACGAACACTTAAACTAAATTATTTTTCTTGCTTTTTTTTCTTTTCTCGTACAACTTTAATTATTTATTCGAAAATATTATCTATTTCAAAATTTTTTTTTCTTCTTTTACCATTTTTCTACTGTGAATTTTTATTATTCTTTCGAGTTACCAGTAGAATATTTTTGCGTTACACCTGGCGATATTTAAATTTTTTTTTCTTTTCAAATCACCTGCAATTTTTTTTTTTTTTTCATCTCGAATTATTTGTTTTGTGGGTATACAATTCCAAACAAAAATTTCCCCTGTTATCAATAATTTCATTTCTTTCCTAATTCCCTTGGTCAGAAAGTAGCTGATTTCATTTCACCCTCATTTTTTTATTGATTTTAATTAATCATCTTTTTGAATATTAAATTCTGATACGAATTATTTTTGGGTTATAAAAGTCTTGTTATTTTATTTTTATTTTTTTTTATTGGGAAGCGTCCAGTCTCATCTTTAACGTGTGTTGTCTCTTGCCCGCAGTGGACCTACTCGAGAAACACACAAGGACAATTTAAATACTATCGTCAAATTCTTACATTGTTTGGTTAGCACAGGTACGGCAATCCTAGTCTTGCGGCATTTGCTGGGGATTGACATCCGTTGTTATTTTTTTTATTTTATTTTTTTTTTTTTTTTAAATTCAGTCAATTCATTAATTATGAACACTGAAAATAATGAAAGGATCTCGAACATCTTTCGTGGAAATGGCTATGAGGGATGGCGCGCAACTGTCATCAGCACTCTAATTGGTAAAGGATGCCATTCCATAATTTTTCCTACTGCTCGTGAAACTAGTTACATTTATACATCATCCGAAGAATGCCTAACATCTAAATGGCTTAAATTCTTTCAAACTCAGGAACGGGCGAAAGCCCACATATTCGAAAGACTTGACAAAAGAATCCTTCATCATGTCAAAACTTGCGATGTAGTTTCACAAATTTTTGAAATCTTAGATGCTCGATACAGAAATCAAACTGCTACTAACATCATGGTTTTAAAGGCAAAATTTCAGTCCCTTCGCTTCAATCCAAGGAGAGGTACCATCCGTAGATTCTTGGAATATTTCTCATCTATTGTGGAAGAACTACGTGATGCTAATTACCCCCTATCGGAAGCTGATGAAATTGATCAATTAATGATGTCTTTGCCCGAAAAATTTGATACTGTCTTCTCAGAATTCCGCCAATTAGAAATTGAAAAACGAACTACTGTCAGACTTACAAAAATGATATTAGAGAAATGTGATCGAATTGAATATTCTAATAAAACTTTTCCCGGGTTTGATCAGCCCAAATCATCCTATCAACCGATGAATAATAATAGAAGAAATTTTAGAAATTTTCGTAATAATAATAATAACTCAAATCCCTCCAAACCAAATTATAATACAACGAGTTATCTAAACGATCACAGAAATAATCAAAACAAACAAAATAGTTATCCTTCCAAAGATAATGTGTCCCAAATGGATGTCACATGTTTTAGATGCAACAAAAAAGGACACATGTCAAGGACATGCCCTAATGAAACATCTACTACAGGTAACACTCCACAAACCCAGAATCAGAACAGTAGCTCAAAACCCCAAACTTCAAATAACACGAATCCCCAAAAAAATCAGATGATAAATCCAACTTTCGTGTCAAATATTCTATGATGTTACATTCAAATCTTAATCATTTAAGTTTTGATGACATCGAAGATGAATTTCAATGGCCTAAGCCCCCTACAGTATCAAAATCCGCCCCCCCCCCAAAGAACCAACTCCACACGATGTTATTAGATAATGGAGCAGATGACCATATGGTCAACGATATTTCATAATTAAGAAACGTACGCAAAGTTGACAATTCTCGTAGAGCACTTTGTGCTAAAAAAGGTGTGTTTGTAAATCCCACCCACGTTGGATCAATGTATGTCAACGTCTGCAATTCTAATGCAGAATTTTCCACCATTCACCTAAAAGAGGTATTTTATGATCCCGATTTAAGCCTTGACATTTGGTCTGGTGCTAAAATCATGGAGTCTGGCATCTTTAAAATCATAACGGACACGGATCATGCAGACATCATAAATAAAAATACTGGTGAAATTACTATAACCGCTCCAAAGAGAGGTTCTATGTACTATATTGATTACGAGATAGTTGATGAAGATGTAGAAAATAAGGTCTATCAGGAGCTTGTATGTATGCCTGTACCTAGTACGTCTGCAGAACAGGAAGATCATGTAGATGATCCTCAACAAAACTTCGAAGAACTGAATGAGGCTGAAATAAGCAATCCACAAAGAGAGCAGGAAAACATTGACCCACCCCAAAAATTTTCAAGACACTGAAGTGGATACAGTCACTCAGGAGATTTATTCTGAATCTGAGGACGACTTAAATGGAGAGAGTGTCGGAATAAATAGAAAGCATAAAAAAAACATAAACAAAACTAAAACTCTTTGGCATAGAAGATTAGGTCATCTAAGTGGCAAAAGCCTAAAAGCATTATCAAAAGTAGTTGTAGGTATGCCCCAAAATTTGGTATTTAAGGACGATGACTTTGCCACTTGTGAAATCTGTATAAAAGCAAAATCCACCCGACTTGGTCATCATGGTGTGAGGACTCAACCAACGAGAAGAATGGAAGTAGTCTCATCAGACATCATGGGACCCTTTCTAGAGGCATATAACGGAGAAAAATTTATTATAACTTTTATAGATCATTATTCAAAATATACTCTTGCCTTCCCAATATTAAGAAAATCCCAGGCTTTCGATAAATTTAAAAAGTATTATTTATCTTTTAACACAAAATTCCCCAATGATCCTATCTCTGTATTAAGAACTGATCACGCTAAAGAATACTCCGATTCCAAAATGACACAATTCTGCTCCGAAAAAGGAATAACATTAGATGATGGTGTGGCATATACTCCCGAATTAAATGCTATAGCCGAAAGGCAAAACAGAACCCTACTCGAAAGAGTTAGAGCTATACTATATGACGCAAAAATTAATTTCAAATTATGGTCAACAATTGTATTAGCTGCCGCCCACATAATCAATAGAAGTCCGACCTGCGTCAATTCAGGAAACATGACACCCTATGAAAAATTATACGGGACTAAACCCGATATTTCCCATCTTCGAGTCTTTGGTGCTATTGCATATAAACACGTTCCTATAGAACAGAGACAGCAATCAGCAGTCAAAGCTAAGAAGAACGAAGAGGAGCATCTCGACCCAAAATTCTTGCCCCGAGCCCTTAAAACTATTCTGATCGCCTTTTCAAATGTAGGTTATCAGATACTAGATCCAATTAAAATGAAATCCTACAAATCCTGCGATGTTAAATTTGATGAGACGAAAACATTAGCCGATTTCACTAATAGACCAGAAGAATTGCAAGTGAAACCCTTAGAAGAGGAAATTGAGGCAATCTACAGGGTCAATGTACTAAAACAAGCGTCATCTGAAGACTTACTATTTATAGAAGATTGCATGCCAGTAAGTTTCAGTGACATCTTCCAAAATCCTTTTAAGAAAGAGTGGTTTAAGGCTATCAATGATGAGCTTCAATCCATGTCAGACCTTCATGTGTGGAAAATTGTAGACCGTCCACATAATGTCAAACCTATAGACACACGTTGGATATTTACGGCCAAAGCCAATGAAAGAGGAGTAATGTGCCCAAAAGCTAGACTCGTTGCCAAAGGTTTTATGGATAGATCCGAGTATACCATGACAGAGACCTATGCACCTGTTGTGCAACTCTGGCTAATTAGGTGGATCTTATCCGTAACTAACCTACTGAATCTACAACTTGTTCAATATGATGTCAAAACAGCCTATTTAAACTCAAAAATTAAAAATGACATCTTTCTGAATATTCCCCAAGGTTGCAATGTCGAAAAAACAAAACTTCTAAAACTTGAAAAATCCATCTATGGCCTCAAAACATCTAGTAAAAATTGGATTGAGTTACTGGATTCTCACCTTCTAACATCCAATTTTACAAAATCAAAGATCGACAGATGCGTATATACATGTAAAGATGAATCAGATGGCATTGCCTTCATGATAATTTACGTAGACGACATCCTCCTTGCAACTAATCGTCCCGAATGGGTTAATGAAATAACTACCCATTTTGAAACTCGTTTCACTATGAAAGTTGTAAATAACCCAACCCATTTTGTAGGTTTCGAAATCAAAAGAAATCGTGAATCACAAACAATTAAACTTACCCAAAAACAGCAAATCCAAAAGATTCTCCAGAAATTCAAACTGTGTGATTCAAATCCTTCCAAAACGCCTATGGAGACAGGCCTCAAATTAAATAAATCTGAAGGCACAGACAACAAAGAATACAGGTCTATGATTGGTGCACTATTATATGTATCTAGAGGCACAAGGCCAGACATATCTTTCTCAGTCAATTACCTTTCAAGATTCCAAAACTGTTCCGATGATACTAAAAAGAACTATGTACGGCGCATCATCCGGTACTTGAAATCCACGATCAATCTTGCAATTGTCTATAGATCCAATTCCGAAGGTATATCAGCTTATGTCGATTCATCCTATGCCCCCGACATTGACGATCAACCTATAAACATGTCCGAATTGGAAAAAGGAAAATCTATAACTGGTTACCTAATCACTATGTATGGCGACCTTGTAAATTGGGGCGTTCATCGCCAAAACATCCATGCTTCTTCATCAACAGCAGCTGAATTGATCGCTCTTCACGATTCTTTCGAGGACATAGAACTTGCTTGGCTCATTAATCGTGAATTCTTCTCAATTGACACTCCAGTAATTGTTTACGAAGACAACATTTCTGTTATTCATGTCATCTCTGGAGGAGGTCAAAAACGTCTTCGAGCTCTCATGATTAAATGTTATGGACTTGCTCAAGCCTATAAGGACAAAATTTTCGCATTCAAACAAATAGCTACTGAAGACCAATTAGCTGACTTACTCACAAAAGCTTTATCTAGTAAGCAGCATATTTCACTCGCCCATAAAATCCTAGAATCCCCAAATTGTGATCCATAAAATGTTAACTCCATTACCAAATTCGTGTCTGAAACATCACAAAACATTTTTTCTATTAAAATAAACATAATTTACCTATATTTATCTTATTTTTGCATGTTATTCATTTTATTACCTAAAATATTTTTTTTTTGCATCTTACCATAATTTACTACATTTTATTCATATATATAATCAACATACTTACCATACTCGTCCAACTTAGTTACCATTTTATATATACACGTTTTCACCATTTTGTTTTATATATACATTTTGTCAAATTAATATTTTTGTTTTGTAATAATGTAATTAAATATAACAAACTCATTTTTTTTAAAACACTTTTGTAACACCCGCAGTCGTGATCGGTTCAAAAGATTGTAGGGGGGTGTTGAGACCACCAATCCTTCTCCCCTCTCACTCCTGCGAACACACGATCACATATCATATACATTTATTTATATCTATTCGTGGCTACACTGTTCCACCACTTCCGCCGCTCATTCGTTCGTTTCCGCTTATGTTTGTTCATTACTCTAAAAATGTACTTTGCTTAAATTATGTAACTTCTGAAATAAACACTCGCTTCTTGGACGGAACTTCGCTTAAATCTGTTTTCTTGTTACAACTCCGGTCCTCATCCTCTATAATAGTTATTGATATATCGATAATTCAATTGCTAGTTTTATAGAGGATGTGAATGGATGAAGAAGAAGTTTTGTAACATAAAATAGAATATTAACCAGAGTAATGTCTCAGAACCGTGTGGATTTAACATCAATCATGTATGATGAGAGTAAGTACAGATTGAGTGAGATAAACAAAGATGTAAGAAGATAAACGAGTGAGTGGCGGAGATGTGTTACAGTGTAGCCGCAAGCAATAATATGAAAGTGTGTTTATGATATAGTCAAGTGTTTGTAGGAGTGAGGGGGAGAAGGATTGGTGGTCTCAACACCTCCCTACAATCTTTTGAACCAAACACGACTGTGTATATTTAAGGTTGGTTATGGTACATATTGTGTTTTATGAAAGGTGAATGGTAACAGTGGTTTACATAAATTATTGGTTTTGTAGAAAAAAATATTGATAAAAATTATTGATAAACATGAAATTTGTAAATAATAAAAATATTGTATAAAAACAGTAACTATATGTGAGACAAATAAGGTAAGTTTATTTAAATATTCATTAAATGTATAAAATAAAATAAAATTTCATCCCATCCATTTTTTCATTTTCTTAGAATCCCGAAAGAACGACTTTTCCAGGAATTTTTCGTTTTCCAGTTTTCTTAAAAACTAACTAATTGATAAGCAAAAGCTTCTTTCAGATCTTCTTCATATGAAAACTATCTCCTGTAAAAATTTCAGCTCTATCCATCCAGTAGTTTTCTCAAAACCGTGAATACAAAATTTTGAGCCATATATATGCACTAAAAAAAATTAGGTCAACATGAAAAAATGGCTTCAAACATTTTCCTTTCTCATGAACGGACAATTTTCGTCATCTCCACCCCAACCCCTCAATGAGATCAATTTTAATAACCTGTTTGCGAGCAAACTGGGTAAAAATTCGTATATATGAAAAAGTTGCCAACCCGTAACGAAAGGGTTGAAATCGAGCAAAAAAACGGTAAAAATGGATTTATTATTAGCAGAAAATTCACCCCTGAAAATGCGGTGCCTACCTGGTCTAATTCATTAATACATATACAAAAATACTACACCGTGCAGGGTTCGTAAAATAAATAAAAACGAACTTTTACATGGTGAATTTTGTCATCTGTACGTTTAGCAACTAAACAAAAGTCCAGAAAATTTTCATGCATATTTTTTCTCAACTATCTCAGTGTTTTGACCATATTTCCAAAAAATGAATCTAAGCTAATGAAAAAATTGGCCCTGCACCATCCCAAAGTTACATAGTACTTACAATATTGAAGATCTATTAACTCCACAAGGTTTTTTTTTTTTTTTAAGAAAAAACACCAAACCTAATCAATTTCTCAACAACTAATCTCAATGCTCTATTTTATAACATTTTACCAAAAGTGTCAGCAACGATGAAAGCAGTAAAATTAAAGTTGTTAAAATAGGCCACATGGTTCGTTTGTTTAACGGCACTGTTGCGGGTTGCCTCCCCAATCGCTGAACTTCCCACGCAACACACGTGTATTTTAAGAGCAGTTCGTTTGTTGATTTTCGTTGCTTTGCTTTTGGCTTTTGCTCTCTGCTTTCATCGCTCCGTCAATTACTTCTCCACTAGCTATGTGTTTAGCAAGCAAAATTTTCGTCTTTTTATGCACTTAATCACGCTATTCTTGTCAGAACAAATAATAAGGCAAACTTCAACTTCAACTTAATTTTAAACCTGTGTTTTTTCAGAAACTATCAAATTTTCAATGGAAATAAGTTAGGTAAAAATTAATTTTTTTTAATACGTTTTTATAAGATGAGTAACTCCTCCCACTAACGTCCCATGTTCAAAACACCGAAAAAAATTTTTGTACTCTGGCGTAGCAAGCCTTGCTAGAAATAATAGGTTTTCGAGAGACAGAAGTACAAATTTTTATGGCCACATTGTCTGTAAGTTTATATGCGTTAATGGTATGTTATGATTGTATGAAATAGAAATGTGTTTTTTGCTGACAAAATATTAGTCAATGAGGAATATAAAAGAATTTATGAAAAATAAATTAAGATGATAAAGTATGGTACATCATTATATAAATTAAAATAATTAAATTTTTGAAAAAAAATGAAACCCACTCCGAGTAGGGACATAAAACATAATAGAATTAAAATGTTGAAAACAAGTTTTCCAGGTTTTATAATAGTAATGTTTTTACAAAGTAGAATTTTACAACTAACGCAGTTGCGGGTAGAAATGCCTTCCAAGTCACATGTTGTAAATGTATAATGCAAGATTTTTGAATGAATCAATATAGATCCCTTAATATTAAATATTTCACTGATGCAATTATTTATAAATTTAACATGGATTTGACAACATTGAAACACGTATCATTATTACATCTATTCAAAACATTAGGGAGCTTTGTTTGTTAAGAATGTTTAAATTTCTTAGATGTGCTATCAAAAACTCTCCACTTTCCATTTGATTTCAATCAATTTCATATTAGGCTTAATGATAAATACTTACAAAATCAACATTCATTTAAACATTATTTATTGCATAATTTAATTAGTAACAACCAAATAGTATTGATTATCATATTAATATCAAAGGTATTTCTGCCTGCAATAGCGTTAGTCGTAATTCCACTTTGTAAAAAATTTACTATTATAAAACCAGGAAAACTGTTTTCAATATTTTAGTTCTATTATGTTTTATGTCCCTACACACTGTCG
>WOFM01000262.1:0-24228 GCA_011428145.1 Ericerus pela | reverse complement strand
ATCTTCAAAATCTAAATTAAAATTAACTTTTGGAAATAATCTCCCACCCATTTGCACTATAATTGCTAGTATGTTGCAATAAATTATAGTTGATATTTTTTGCAAAATTCTTAGTTATTAGTTCACAATTAAACATTTTATGGACAAAATAATACCCAAAATAGCAGAACTGTAAATACTATTCAGATGATCTGTACCAAAATCAATAACATGTAAGAATAGTTCATAATAAATATTTGTTCTGATTTATACCCCTGATGGTCAAATTAGGAATTTCACAGCCAAATTAAAAATGAAAATAGTGTTACTGCAAGTACCCTACAGTCAAACTACATCAAAATTATTATCAATTTATACTAAATTATAATAAATAGTTGTTTTGAATTTCTAGTTGTTGATTGAAAATTAAAAATTGTATATCTAAAACAAAAACAAACGTAGCAATACTGAAAGTACCACATAGCCGACCAGCAAAAAAATCAATAAGTCATGTTGTGTGCTAGAACTATAGTTTGTTTCAAATTTCATAACTCTCAGACAAAAATTTCATCTTATACTGTAGTAGCAATAAATTGGCTTTTATATAGTATAATTATAAATATATATACAGGTACTAGCCACCCATGATGTCAGATTTGCGTGACAGATGCCTTGCATCTCTAACCCTAACCCTGCGTTGTGTTCACTGGTATATTACATAATAATATCTGAAAATAAAACATTTTCCTTTTTGTGGGCCCAATGAGGGTTGAAGAATTAATCTAATGATAAAATTAACATTAAATTCGAGTTCAAAGCCTAAAAAAACATGTCTGGTAATATATTACATAATAAAATCTGAAAATAAAAAATTCTTCTCTTCTTGTGCCCAATGAGGGTGTAAGAATGGGTATAATAATAAAATTAACATCAAATTCGAATTCAGCGCATCAAAAACATGTCGGATGATATATTAATAAAATCTGAAAACAAAAAATTCTCTTTTTTTTGGGCCCTTTGGGGGTTGCTCTGTGCCAGCTGCCTGCACCTTATAATATTTCAAAATTGTCTTAAGGTGATCCAATATTCAAAAATAGAATTAAAAATCATTCCACTGGTTTAATAAAGCGGAATAAAATTTCGTATGTACATGCCTTTAGGCAGAATGCATATTACAAATTCTTAGACTTAACATGAGGGATAAAAATTTCTTCCCAAGTGAATCTTTCATGAAATTTTCAGCTGGAAGGAATTCACTGTTTTAAGCGTATTGTTCTGCCTGAAAAAACGAGAGAAAGAGTGACAACAATGTAAGTATCACAAATTCAAAAACAAACTTGCTTCTAAAAGACCATCTCATCCATTTTATAACTGAAACTTTGTAGTCTATTCAAGACTTTGACTATATATAACTATATGGACTGAGTCTAGTGATAAAAACACTAAGGCAAGATATCACTTATAAATAATCATAATTGGAGGAATAAGTTCCTTCCAAAGTTACATTTTATCAACAATTTGTGACGTCGTTTATGCCTAAAAGGTGTACAAATGAGAACCAAAGTAATTTTAACCAAAATGAAAAATTTTCAATATTCATTTAAAATAAAAATCATCGTCCGACAATTATACTAATTATGATACCGTCACCAGCACTGTACCACCACTCCTATTGAGCTCAGCCTATCATTATATAAAAATGGGAATTTTTGGCTATCTGTCTGTATGCCCATCACTTTAAAACGATAAATTAATCGAGCTGAAATTTTCAGGACTTATTTGTTGTCTTAAAAAAGGTTTTGAGCCAATTCCAAAGTCCATATCTCCACTGTTGGCAAAGTTGTGGATTTTGATCCTCACACCCTTACAAAAGTTTTTCAGAGTTTTTTTTTCACAAAAACGTATTATCCTCAATAACATAGGTATACCCGAAAAGTTTCATGGCTCCATATTGCCCCCTTCTTGACATATGTGGCTGCTATAAGTTACATAGTTCAAAATCAATATTTACCTATCTATTATACTTACTGTATTGTGAGAAACATTATGTACATATTTTATTGATAGAAAAATGGGTATTAAACTTCTTAGAGGGATACAGGGAAATATAGAGTGAGGTACTCTAATGGAGAGAAAGAGGGGAAGAGAGAGGGGGATCAGGAGCGGGATAGATCAGCCAAAATAGTATATTATAAATGATTTGTTATCTTGTTTCAGATACTGTGGTATGTAGTTTCAGTGTGAGCTTGCATTGGATTTGATTCCCAGTCTTAATATAGGATGATTTTTTTTTAATTTTTTAGTAATTTTTTTTATAAAGTGAGTGGTTAGGAAGGGTAAATTGCTTTTATTATAATTATCTTTGCATTGTAATCAGTCAGGTGAGGTGAGGGGAAAAGGAAAAAAAAGAAAAAAGGCGAGTTTAAGGGACAAAACTCTCATTAAATAAAAATCTGAAAATGTTGAAAACACAAATCAATCTCTTCTATGATAACGAAGAAATTTGCCCCATATGCAAGCATATATTTATCGGCACCAGTGAGAGAGAGAGATGAGTGACAAAGAAAAATGTATTCTAGGTATTCTATATTTATAAAAAGCTAACTACTTTTAGTAAGGCTCTTTGTTAGCAGGTATGCGGATGATGGTGATGAGAAATTAATCGCCATTCTGTGTTGTTAATTATTATTTATATATATATATATACAGAGAGAGAGAGAGAGAGAAAAAAACAATGTAAAATTCATGAAAAACTATCAGTTCCTTCGAAAAACCGAATAACACAAGATGGCTGCTCATCCCTTATCACCCTCGTGCGCATACCTGCAAGTACAGAGCCTTTTTAGCAAGTGGAATAATAAATTCTGGAATAGCCTGCATCATTTAGAGCGAGCAGTTAGTAGTTATAAATAATCAAAGGTTCAAAATAAGAAACGCCATCCACCAGCCGCAATACACTAAGAGTCTCGAGGTGCGGGTGAAAAGGGGAGAACGCTCTCACTCTGAAGGATATGACGCAATTTACGAATGCACCAGCAAATGATTCGTGACTGGAGAATTTTACCTTCATCATTGTCAACTAGTTTGAACGTACATCAGTCCGCCTGATGCTTTTTATTCTGAACAGACTACATTAACGTCCGTCCCACACGACTTCGCTCGGGAATGAAACAGAAGAATTAAAGATCGTAATTAATTTTTCTTTCAAAATTAATTCACGTCTCTCAAATATTTCTATCTTACAACGAACGAATTAAAGGATCGCCAAATTTTCAGCAAACGAAGCTATACCTCTCAAGTTTGTCCAAGTTTTTACATAACTGCGGCTAACAGTGATGTTCATATTCACGACTAATGAATGATTTTTCAGCTCATCGTAATCAATAAATTTTAATTACTTAATAGCGAATTTGAAACACCATTGTTACAAGTACAGACGCATATATTTTATAAAAATATGATACTACTGCGAGAAGGTAGTTGGAAAATAGATGGATACCATCAGTCGACATGCCGATCGTCGGCAACCCTTTGGCGCAATGCCGAGTACTCCACTGACTCGACTTTTTAGAAGCGAAACAGCAGTAACATTGTGGGCATTGCCGAGGACTATACCCAACTGCCCACTTCCTTCAAACCAACACCCGTTTCGAGTATGAATCGCGAGAAGCCTAATCATTTTTTCTACGTCTCAGCCGGTTGTTCAACCGACTAACTGAGGCTTAAATTTGCTATTCGCGTAGCTGGTCAATATTTATGATCACATCCTTGAACAATTATTTCGGTCGGCCAAAATTTTGGCCAATGGGCCGCTGCTAGGGCAGAAGTTTCGTCTGAATTCCTCAACGAAGAATACCACGATACGCCACGATACGCCGCGACACGCCACCGTCACATAAATGTGCGTAGGTAGGCTAGTTATACATGTTAAAAGGTAGAAAAGGTCGATCCATATGTATTGCGATACCAGCTGTTGATTCGTTCCCACTTTTCACTGGCCTACCTTTAAGCTCGTTACTTTTAATTCGTCCTCAACTAAATTATACATGGCTCATCAGCAGCGGAAATTGAAATTATTCGCAGACCATCTGCAGCAGTGAATCGAAATATTAAGATTTACAAGCCACGACGGTACAATGCTCTCCTATTCAACGAAATTATAAAAAGCACATTTATTTATAACGAGTTCGATCAGACTTTATAATGGTGGTTTGGTGCGGTAGGCTTTACCATCTCCAAGTTTGCGACGTCACATTCCCGACCCAAAATAGCCGTGTATTCAGTTCAGTTCGATTTTATATTGGGGCTCCAGCATGCGATTGGAAATGAGAAATTCACGCTGGCACATCAAATTCAATACTATAAATACTCCCGACGTAAAGGAAAATGGCCGCGTAGCCGAAGGTCGATATAAAACAAAAAGATTTTACAACGGCCGATGATTCTTTCCGGCGGTCGCATCTTTTATCCGCGGTAGTACGCACGAACACATTTGTCGAAGAACACGAAGTAAAAGGAAAGAAAGTTTGAAGATCATACTTGAAACGTAAAAATATGAAATTCGAGCTACGCACCGCACTCCTCGGCAAATTGTTCGAAATTTTCCCAATGATCGAGTTACTGGCCAAATATTCGCTCATTTCGAAGGAGTGAACGACAATAAACGTCTCACAAACCCTACAGGAACATTATCCAAAATAAACAAAATACGAGTAGGGGTACATAAAATTTGAGGAGGAAAAATGAATAGAATACCTCCTAATCGACGACTAACTTGACGACCGATTCGACATAATATTATAATACTTACATTATGGCGTATTAGTTCGATCGAAGTGATTTCATTTTTCGAACGCCATAAAGCCGAACCGAACGAAAAACTGACGTTGTTCAATGGAGATTGAAGAACCGACTCAAACAATTAATTAACTGCGAATGATTTCACGTAATCGGTAATCGCGTACACATTTACAAGCGGCAGCAACTGGCTGGCGGTTGCCGCTGTTGGTGAACAAATATTTTAGAATTGCAGTTGCACATTCATGAATCAAACGGAGAACGCGCCAAATTCGTCATTTTTGACTTTCGCCAGGATCGCCTGTTGATAGACCATCGCAAACCGGATGCACGTCATTGTTCTGATTAATTTAATTATGATCTTCTTTTCTTACCATTCACCATTTCTTCTCTTCTTCTTTTTCAATCATAAGTATGAGGGTATGGCGAAAAATTCGACTAAATGAAAACGGACCCAAGGGCCCACCCAGCATTCCAATACGTGAAAATTGAAAATTTCACCGTTTGTTAACTAAGAATTAAGAAAAAATTAAGAAATGAAATTGTCCGACTATAAATTCAATTTTATACTGTAGGGGCTTATTCCTGATTCCTGAACTACTTATTAAGGCTCACTTGGTAACTTGGTTTACATCTGAAGCGAGGTTTTGAATTCGAAGTAACTGAACAGTCATTTTGATATACTGTAACGCAATAAAAGAACAAAATTATGTACTAGTCCGAGATCCATCAAACAAGATGAGATGAGTGATCTCCCTCTATTTTCTATTACGAAAAAGTGTTCAAGTGGGAAAAGCGAAAAAGTGTGTTTACAGTATGGAGGGATAAAAGTCCTACGAGTTACTTAACCTGATGAGGTAGGTGGTAATAACGGTGTTCGAAAGTAATGTGGCAAGCCTTCCAAGATATATATATAAAACTCACGACTTCTCATTGGCGGTGTCTTCTCATTAGTGTTGCAAATTTAAGACGATTATCCGCGAACTTAATATATAAGAGGAGAGCAACGCTCTATGTGAAGGTTTGCAATATAATAATCCGTTGGCGAGACTCGAAGCGAAGAAATATAAAATTATCGATACAAACGGTCGTGTCTAATTAATCAGACGATAAGATACGCAAATGGTTTACCGAGTGACCCAGGCAAGATTTGACAGGGGGATCTTTGAAAAGATTGGACGAATACTTTGTAGGTACGTACGATCTTACATCCCCCTACCTCAGCGTGTAGCATACAAAAGAAGAGGAATAAACAAAAAGGATAATAAACTGATTTCTTTGACTTTTTAATTACACACAATTTCTTATTTTTCAAGTTATAATTGATGATTAAATTTGGTAAATGGTAACGGAGCAGAGTCATCCTGTACTTGGAGAGTCCTTCTTGTGGTCTGTTATTGAAGCTCGAATATTTAGTTGCTACTTTCACCAGAAATTTCTTATTTATGAGATAAAAATTCATTCTTTTTGATTCTACGTTAATCTCAGGTATTGTTCCTGAAATGAAATCAATATTACTGTTATTTTCCTTATATTTTTAATTAAGTTTAAATGTTTTGTACATCGGCGCTTGTCAGACATATTCAGATGACAACATTCAAAAGATTGTTGGAATAGAGGACTCAGAGCAATTCACTTTGTACTACATGTTCTCTCTTTTATCCCTAAGCGGTACAAGTTTGTTGATATGAAATGTACGTGTCTTATGATTTGTCTTGATCTCGTGAACCAATTTTAACAGTGCTGTAACGATAGGGAAGGGACCTATCTGAATTTCATCTAGCATATGCCTATTTGTTAGGATACGATTCCCTCACTCCCTCACGAACATATAACCTCATATTGACTAACACTGTATGTAACATGTTTATTACATTTATTCGTTTCACATGTGGCAACACTGATCGCCAACACAATATTCTTACCGCCACTGCTCGACGGAGAATGTTTTCTGCTTGTCAGTCGTTGTACTAACGTCGTCAATAAATCTTTTTCCAAGATGAAAGTTCGTCCTTATCTTTTCCATGTAAAGTGATCAGAACTCACCTCAATATGGTAGGCAGAGCTGCGGATTGGAAAGTTTTTTATATGATATTTAAACTTAACAATTTTGACTGCTATTGCTTATTTATTTTTTTAATACATACACTGTGTGACACATTTTTTTACTTATATGTTTGTTCGTCCGTTTTGAATTGCAGGGGGGTGTTGGGATACAATTCCCTCACTACCTCACGAACACATAACCTCATATTGACTAACACTGTATGTAACATGTTTATTACATTTATTTGTTTCACATGTGGCGACACTGATTGCCAACACAATATTCTTTCCGCCACTGCTCGACGGAGAATGTTCTCCGCTCGTCAGTCGTTGTACTAACGTCGTCAATAAATCTTTTTCTAAGATGAAAGTTTGTCCTTATCTTTTCCATGTAAAGTGATCAGAACTCACCTCAATACTATTTTGCTTATTTCCATTTTTGACATAGACTAAAGTTCCTACTGGCAGCTGACTTATTTTACGTAATTTTTTTCGAGTCTTTTTTATTAGAATTGTGGGATGCGAGGGAGTTCTGGATTACAATATTCCAATTGTTTTGTAAGTCCCGGATCTGTATTGCAAAATCAGAGGCGAAGGAGATCGAAGATTTGTCATGTAGAAGGTACGAAGGGGCAAACTTTGTTACGGAATGAGGGGTGTCGTTATATTCCTTTACACAGCCATGAGTGATGAAGGTCTATTCTCTATTTTTTTTGTTAAAGTTTATGTCGTTTATTCAGCACCTTATCCTATTGACAAGTGTCTGTTTGACTCTTTCATTCATACCATTTGAGAATGATGAATCTACAGCTGTGAAAATGTGAGTAATATTTTCTTTTTTTAAGTGATCTTCGAAAGTTTCTGAGCCTAGTGATCCATACTGGTTGATTAGTAGAGTTCTAATCTCATTATTTTTATTCACAAGGCTGATAAGTTGGATGAGATTGGAAGCAGATTGCCAAGCAAATGTAGAAATGAATACGAATCTTGTAAAATGGTCAAGAAGAATGTGCACATATCATTTTGTTGAGCGCCAGCCCCTGAAACCACCGACCGTGTCAAGCAACATAATTTTGAAGGGTTTTGTTGCTGGGCCCAACAAACCAATTTCTCCTAGGGTGCGTGGCTTTCGAGTTTTATTTTTTATACAGATTTCACATTGCGAACAATATTCTGATACCATCTTGTTCATTTTTTCGAAGAAGTAATGTTCTCTTATGATATTCAATAAATGTTTCGTCCCTATGTGGACTAATTCTTCCTGTACTTTTTTTATCAATGTTATTCCGAATTCCTGACTTAGGATAATTTTTTCTTTGTCTCTGTTTCTCCTTACGATTATTGAATTTCTAATTTTATTACGGTTGTTTTCCGGTAAATTATTTTGACATTCTAGAATTTCGTGGGTGCTGATATTATTGATTGATTCTTCTGTTTTGGGGGCACTGTCAAGCATGGAGTTTCGATATAGACAATCCCCCTCAGAATTCAGAGCACCGGGTTGGTAAATTATCTTAAAATCATATTGTAATAATTTGTAAGACATATCGCCCAATTCTTCGTCAGTTCTTGCTTTTAAGTTTAGGTGTTCTAGCGGTTTATGGTCAGTAATGATAGTAAAGCTATTTCCTATTAAACAATATTTCCAGTATCGGATTGCTTCACAAACTGCGTATAGTTCGGTGTATATCGCTTCCTTTTTTGTTGACTATTGTTAAGTTTTTTTGAAAAATACGCTACCGGTTTTTCTTCCCCATTTTCTTGAACTTGTTTTAATACAGCCCCTATGCCTATCCCGCTAGCGTCGGTATATATTTTTATCGGTAATTTTTTGTCGAAGATTGCTAGGATTGGAGATGAGGTTAGATATCCTTTTATAATGTCAAATGTTTTCTGGCATTTGTCAGTCCAAATGAAAAGCGAGTCCTTCCTTAAAATTCTATGAAATACTTTTAAAACTTATGAGGCATTCCTAATAAATTTGTGATAGAAATTAATTTTTCCCAAGAACTGTCTAACATTCTTTTTTGATTTTGGTGTTGGGAATTTTTTTATCGATACTAAGTTATTGTTTAATGGACTTATCTCGTTTTCGCTAATAATGTGGCCTAAATATTTTACCAATTTGTTGCAGAAATGGCATTTTGTAAATTTTAACTTCCAACCGACACTCTGAATAGCCTCTATAAGATATACTATGTGGTCCAAGTGTTCATCGAATGTTTTGGAGAATATTAAGATATTGTCTATATAAATGGTAAAAAATTTTTCTAGTTTAAATCTTCGAATGATGCCTGTTATTATCCTTTGGAAAATCGCGGGACTGTTTTTTAAGCCAAAGGGCATGTTCGACCATTGATAGTGTCCATCTTGCGTGACAAATCCAGTTTTATACTGGTCTTCTATGCGGATTGGTATAGACCAGAAAGCACTATTGATGTCCAAAACAGTGAACCAGCCACACCCCTTCGTTCGAACAATTAAATCATTGATGAGAGGGAACGGTTGGCTCTCTGGGACCATTAATTTATTAAGCTCAAGGAAGTCGATACACATCCTCACTTTCTCCTTTTTTCCGTCATTCCAGGTTTTCTTGAAAGCCATGGTGACATGATTGGCAAAGGGTGAGCAGGATGGTTCGATCATAATGTGGCGTAACAACTCAGAAACTTGCAATTTGATCTCCCTTTGGTCGGCAAATGAGCACAGATATGGTTTTATGAGCCTCAAATTCCGAAACTGTCCCCACATCATACTGATCTTTGCCAAAAACTGAATCATATTTATCAATTATATTTTTAATACGTTGTTGTTTCGTATAATCTAAGTGAGATGTTTTTGCTTTGAAAAGTTGGATAGGTATATGTTTGTTCCAATTTATCATAGCTTTTTCGTTATTATTTTTATTTCTAATTTTCAGCGGTGTTTGGGTGACATTTCCTTTATAATCACAGTTTAAGCCGAATTTCCTTATTGCGTCTAACCCTAAAGGCATATCATCTTTAAAATTATTATTTGTGACCATATCCGTTTTTATTTTGTCTTTTATATCGAATGTTTTTACTTTGATCTCTGTAGATTCTTTTATGTTGCCCTTTCCACTCATTGTATAAAATTCTTTATTTTCAGGAATAATTTTTTTATCTTCGAGATTATCGAAGGTCTTTTTTGTAATTGCCGAAGTATTTGATCTAGGGTCGTAAAGGGCCCTTTTAGTTTTTCCTTTGATTTTTATGGGTATTTTAATGAGTGGGGGCATTACTCGTTTTTTTGCTCTTTTTCGAGGATTTCCCTCGGTGTCAAAAAACATTTTTAGTTGCTCTTGAGTGAGACTGACTAAAACTGTCCTCTGTTGGCCGAATTTTTTATGGCGTTTTTTGCTTTTTTAATAGCTTTGTTTGCCGCAAGGATTGGTGCGAAATTAGTGCTGAATTTTCTTTTGGAAAAAGGCACTAGTCCTCCTCGTTGTAAGCCTGCATTGCTCTGACTTAGATGACGCTGGATTTCGGGTCGCTGTTGTTCGAGTCGGAAACAATCACGAATTTAATTATTCATGTTAGCCATGTAGGTTATTTTACCACTTCGTGGCACAAAAAGAAAATATTTTGAAAGTAACAGTTTTTTTTTTGTTTTTTTGAAAGATTGAATAGTTTTGATATACTAAGCGGATATTAATATACACTTTGTGAAAATTTTGGATTTATAAGGCTCACGACTTCTCATTAGTGTTGAGAATAAAACGAATAAATAGATGCTTTCAATTTTATTAAAGAATCCAAAATTTAAGACGATTATCAGCAAACTTAATATATAAGAGGAGCACAATGCTCTATATGAAGGTTTGCAATATAATAATCCGTTGGCGAGACTCGAAGCGAAGAAATATAAAATTATCGATACAAACGGTTGTGTCTAATTAATCAGACGATAAGATACGCAAATGGTTTACCGAGTGACCCAGGCAAGACTTGACAGGGGGATCTTTGAAAAGATTGAACAAATACTTTGTAGGTACGTACGATCTTACATATATATGATGGAGATGACACGGAACAAGTTAAGGCTAGGGCTTGTAACCATAATCATAACCAAAACAATAACCACTAAAAACTCAAACAAATTGATAACATTGATTTGGGAACCAATAACCAAAACAAAAAAATTTCAGGTAACCAATAATCAATAACCAATTCCCACAAAATGGTGAAACCATTAACCCGAAAGAATCAGTTTTTATTGGTTTTTATGAAATATCAATATTATCGATTATTTTTTTCAAAAATTACCAATTATTTTCTTCTTCTTCTTAATATATAATGACAAGTTGCCATTCTTTGTCCTGAATGTTCTCTCAATATACCAAACAAAATTTTTTGAAACTCATACCACATATGAAGAATATTCTACAGGTGGTTTATAGACCTCAAAAAGTAAAATCCGTTTAGCCAAGCTGCTGAAGTTAAGGTTTAAAGTTGTCTTGCAAAAGTGTCTATGTGTGAGTGGGTATGTGACACTAATCCTTACATTAGTGTTTGTGTGTACTACAGAAAATTATTTACCAAATAAATAACCCAACAAGAGGCGAAGATATATATCTGGCCAACTGGCGACTTTGTTTATATTAATGTCAGCAGATTCATTTCAGACATTCTTTTTTTTTCCCTATTGAAAGGAATAAGATAAAAAAACTTTAGCACAGCAAGCCTCGCTAAAAAAAATATGTTTTTGAGAGAAAGAGTTATGAATTTTGATGGTCATCTCAATTTTCTGTAAGTTAATATTAGTTAATGGTATGTTATGATTGTATGAAATGTGTTAACTGCTGACAAAATATTAGACAATGTGATATATAACAGAATTTTTTCAAGAAAAAATGAAAAATAAATTAAGATGATAAAGTGTGGTAAATAATCATATAATTTAAAGTAAAACAAGTAAAATATAATAAAGTTATAAAAAAAAAAAAAAAATATGAGCATACCGTTAACTTTTGCAAAAAAGAAAAGTTTGTGCAAATTAGAAAGAAGAAAGGAAAAAAGCTTTACCGGATGTACCATCTGGTCGATCTGTACCAAAATCGATAGCATGGTACAATTAATTTTTATGAATGTTTATTTCAAATTTTGTACTTATGATTCCAAAATTCCACATTTTGTGACCAATATAAAAACAAAAATACTGGTACTCGAAGTACCGCCCGGATGATCCTCGCTAAAATTAGAAGTATACCGAAACAAATTAAAATGAATATTTATGCCAAATTTTGTGGCTATTGGTGCAAAACTGAGCATTTTATAGCCAACATAAAAACAATGGTAACAGAAGTACCGTCCGGACAATCCGAGCTTAAATCAATAGGTCTGATCCTTGGCACAGTAAAAATGTTCGTACCAAATTTTGTGATTATCAAACAAAAATTGCGATCTATACCATGGGAACAAGAAATTGATTTATACTATGAATTTGAGTTATTATTGTCAAAATTTTCCTAAAGTTATAAAACAAAAAATGTACCCACCCACAACCCTGGGGGCTAATACTACATTAAGGGTAATAAGTAAAAATATTTGTTTTGAATTTTGAAATTACACAGTTTGAAACCACTAAAAATAAAAATTGACTTGAAGGAAATACCATCCTATTGATCTACACAAAAACTGGTTGAATTTTACAATCAATTATTATAAAAATTTGTTCAAAATAAAACATTTTATTGCCAAACTAAATATGAAAATAAGTATCTTTATCGAAAGTACTGTCCGGTCAATCCAAACCAAAATTAGCAGTAGGTTACAATAAAATATAATAAATATTTGTTTTAAATTTCATACCTACATCTTGTTCCAAAACTGAGCATTTTGTGACCAATATAAAAAAAATAGCAGTACAGGAAGTACTTTTTGACCAATCCACGCTAAAATTTGTAGAAACTTATAATATATCATATTAAATATCTGTAGTAAATTTCGTAGCTATTGGTCAAAAATTAAAAATTTTATAGCTAAAACAAAAACAAATGTCCATATCGGAAGATTTGGGAATTAAAAAATTATAAAGAGAAATGTGAAAATTTTTAGTTCAGAATTTTAAAGTTTTCAAGTGGAAATTTTTGATTTTCTCCCTCCCCCCCCCCAAAAAAAAAGGCCTTTATTTCATAAGTGTTGTCTATTGAAATTTTTATTGAATGACAATAGTGATCCATGGCCTTCAAATTCTGAAATCATTAAATGAAATGTTTCAGTATACGTCCCATTGTCATCTAAAGTAAACTATGAAATACAGGTACTTCATTTAAACTCTGCCTAAAGTCTTTTTTTCAAACATATTTTCACATTTTAAAAACAAGAAATACAATCAATTTGTATAAATTATCACTTATTGACAATGAAGTACAAATAACAAATACATCCAAAAATATATTGATAAGGGCACATACATCTTTTGACAAAATAATACCGTTAAAAAACTGAAATCTTCTTGAATTACAGAATGGTTTCCTATTTGATGAAGAAAACTCAGAAAATAAGTTGGATATTTGGTGATATTTTGTGGTATTATCTTCTGGCCAGTCTGTAAGACGGGTGCTTCAAGTTGTTTCCTATAAAATTATCAAGTATCAATAATTTGACCTGAAAAAAATTTTGTTGTCTATTTTACACCAAATTTTGTCAAAACCAATAACCAGCAACCACAACAAATAACCAGAAAAGTTGTTTTGGTTAACTATAAAAATAACCAATAACGAAATATTACATTTTTAAGCGATAACCAGTAACCAGTAACAAAAAAATATTTTTATTGGTTCCTACTAACCAATAACCCCAAAAACATTTTGGTTACAAGCCCCAGTTTGAGGCCCAGATTTAAAAACATCACTTTAACCTCCTTTCACTTAAATCTCACTTTAAAAAAGTTTTTTGCACAGTTTTATACTTAAAATGTGGGAACATTGTATTTCTTATGAGAGTTTCAATTTAAAAATAAAATGTTACCACATTCTTAAACACAAAATTATGCCAAAAGTCATTTTCAAGTGAAGTTTAAGAGAAGGGAGGTTGTGAATATAAGCCTCAGGCCCATATTTACAAACGTTACTTTAACCTCCCTTCATTGAAATTTCACTTAAAAAATTTTTTTGCACAATTTTGTACTTAAAAATGTAGGAACATTGTATCTCTCATAAGAGTACCAGTAATAAAGAAAAATGTTGCCACACTCTGAAGTATAAAATTGTGCCAAAAGCAATTTTTAAGTGAAGTTTAAGTGAAGGGAGGTTAAAGTGACGTTTGTGAATATGGGCCTGAGTGTTCAGATTATAGATGCCAAGTGCTGGTGTACAAAGTACCCCAGACTGAATACCTCAAATAATCAGAATTGAAAATTGGTGTAAAACTGAGGTACTTTGTACGCCAGTGTTTATAAACAAATGCACGTTGCAAAATTTTCCTCCAATCAGATATTTAGTTGGAAGTACAAAAGTTTGTAGAAGTGCTTTCTATAAATAGGGCATTGAAACTGCACATGTATTGTTTCCATCATATATATATATATATATCCTCAAAGTCACAAGTGCTTATGAACGAGTGTACTGAGAGTGTAGAACATCGCCCCACAATCTTACAAAACAATGCAAATTACAAATTGTTGTTCTACACTTCACCTACACTCGCTCACTAACCATTAGCGCTACTACTTTTGACAACATATACTAACACTTTCAGGTTGTACAAACAAACATGACTTTTTTCTCTCGTTCATTTGTAAACGCTGAAACTCATTTCCCACTCAAACTTTAATCTCAATATGGAGGGAGATTGCTCATTTTCCTCAAACTTGTAAATTGTATTTCCATTTAATGCATTATAGTATTTCAAACTAATTTGTTTCTTTCCTTGGAAGTAAACCTCACTTCACAAATCACGAGTATAAAGGCCAAAAAATTTAACATAAACAAGTATCAAAAATATTTACAATTATTTATTAATTTTACTATTAACAAAAATGAAAATGAACAAATTTATGAATGAAATTATTTTTAATTGCTTTTTCCAAACAAATTATAATTTATGACTAGAAATAAATTAAATATATGACCTTGATTTAAATCTAAAAATTAATATAAATTAATTAAAGATAAAATCCAACCAAATTTACATCGGTTTAAACTCAAATCATGTAATTAAATAAAGTTGAACAAACTATTAAATATTTTCTTTGAAATCAAAATTCATTTATCAAATAAAACTTTTTATTTATTAAAAATTAAACTTGCAATTTAATAAAATAAAATAAAATATTATTTATAATAATAAATTAAAAATAATAAAACGAACAAAAATATTTAAATAAATAATTGTATATCTATATCTACTGATGAGCAGTAGAGTATGATAATATTATTCTTATTTTATTTCATAAAATTTGTAAAGAATATCCTCATTAACTTCGATCAGTTAATTTGAATTGATTTGAGAAGAATTGCTTGTTTAATTTTTAGTTTATACTTGTCAATTTTAGGTTTTTTCAAAAAGTGATATTATTATCAATGTGTGTATCTTGCATTTTCATACTAAGATTTATATTCCATGGTGAATTTGAAGATAGATAAGGATTAAATATAATTTTGTATCAAAAAGTATAAATTTTGGAAAAAATTACAGTATGTTTCAAAATGTGTCAGATCATGCATAATCCAATTCTTCTATATCATTGGTCGATATGGTGTAGCTGTAAAGTAAAATTTGACAATATATAAAGGACATGTATTTACAGAACATTTTCAAGCTTCAAAATTCACAATCCAATCCTTGGTAGAAATTAACAAATTTTCTGCTTGAATGTGAATTTGGAGCTGAGTAAATCAAAATTTGGCTTGGACTTTATGTACAGAAGTTTGAAACTTGTAATATTTTCTCTACTAAATTATGAAATTTCTGTTTTTCAAGTTCTTTTGTCACAATGTCTGTAGATTGTGAGTTTGTACTGACTGTTTTAATATCTATTTCCTTGTCTTCCACAGATTGTGTTATGGCATAGCATTTAATCACCAATGCTCTTACCATTTTTTGGGCATAACGAGACATAATTCAAAAAGCAGAGATATTATCCTCAAAAATTTGGACTGGAATTTTCTCATCAAAAATTTCTTTTTCAAACAAAAAGGTAACTTGAATGTCATCTAAAGCATCGAATACAGCTATAATTTTAGCTATAGTAGAGCTTGTTGCCATGATGGTTTGTCTTTTTACATTCCAATTTAGTAGATCTCCATTCAAATAGATTAAAAATCCTGATATTGACTTCCCTAAGTTTAAATTTGAAATTTTTATTTCTTGGCCAGTTACATTTGGCACATACGATGCATTGATAAATGAATGAATTCCCTGACTATCAAATGTGAACTTTAAACAAAAATCTTTTGTGGTATTAACATATATGAAAATTCTTCTCACATGATTTTTAGTTGATTGTTTGATCTTATTTGGAATCTTAAAAAATAATTGACAGCAAAAAACTATATCTGGTCTGGTTGCCCTTACCAAATATAATAAAGCCCCTATCATTGAACAATATTCAGTGTCGTCTTTTGAGTTTTCATCCTCAACTATTTTTAAAGCTGTTTCTTTGGAGGTATTAATGAATTTTGAGTTTTTTGTCCATGTTTTTTAAATATTTTTTTGATATATCTGGTTTGTATTATATTGATTTTTTTTTTATTTGAACAGTTTATTGGAACCTATTGTTGATCCTCTGGAGGTTTCAGATATATTGGAACAATTACTGGAGAATTAAGATATACAGTTTTAATATCATATTGAACTATTTTGAGATAATATTTATTCACAACTGAAAAAAGCCATCAAACAATCCAAACAGGAATAACAGGTGCTAAAACTTGACAAATTTCATATTCCGCTCTGTCTTTAAATCCCCTAGGTACTAGTCTAGCCTCAGGTTGATGGTATCCCAAATCATTAGGTTTTGTAATAAAAACCTATCTAGTGTCTATTGGTTCTGTATATCTGTCACAATCAACTTTCTTCCAAATGTCCATTTTGCTCAAAGGAATAAATTCCTCGGCTATAGCCTACATCCAGTCTTTTCTAAAAGGATTTTTTTTTCACTTACTTATAGAATTTGGGTACAGAATCTTCTATTCACTGATTGTCTATGGGCTTAGTAATATTGAAGGCTTTTGTATTTATTAGATTTAGAATTTTTGCAAATTCAGCAAATTTTAAAATTAATTCTTGTTCACAATTTTTAAATGCAACAATATTCTGTTATTCATCAAACTTTGCATCCCATATTATACATGATTTATTTGAAAAATGATTACGAATGCAATAACCAGTAGTTATGTATCCCATCAATACACTTTTTTGGCTCTTGGAGCTAATTTTGGGTCCATATTTTATATTTGTTGATCTTTCGCCTTTGTCACAGTCTGCTGTCTGACTTCGATTGGAATATGTCTATACACTGATGATCCAAAAGTCTTTATATTTTCTAAATTTTGTTTTCTCCCAAAAAATAATTAAAATACCATTTTATAGTCAGCCTTGAATCTCGCTGAAGAATGATTTAATAAATATGCAACAGTTGCAATTGCATGTGCCCAATATTTTATATTTAAATGGCCATCAATTAACAGACTTTGTACTCCCTTCATCAGAGTTTGATTCTAGTGTTCTGCAATTTCATTCAATTCTGGAGAATAAGGCACTACATTTTCTAATTGAATACAATTTCCTTCACAGAATTTGATATTTTTGGCATCGGTATATTCTTTGGCATTGTCACATCTTATCTGACTAATTGGGGTTTGTGAGAAGATGAGGAATTATCAACGGATCGAGATGACTAGAAACATATAAAACGAACCTAAACTACACACGACATCGATCAAAGACTAGACGCACACATTACGAACACATAAATAAAAACACAATATTCACTTAAGTTACGAACTTTTATTTCCACATAAAGAATGGTGGAGATGTTAACATTACAAGTATTAAAAAGCGACTAGAGGCGTATGATTAAACATTATCACAGTTAGGTACAAAACACTAAAAATCACAGATTACAAAAATATATCGACAGTGTTGCCACCGCAAATGATACGTGAGAATAATAGTCATGAGTATAATTTAATTTGCTATAATTCTCACACGCCTCCTCAAATTATAATTATACGATTACGATAAAAAATGGTAAAAACAAATTATTAAATTAATAAGGTCATTAAAAACACAAATGACAAAAGTCAACAATAATACAAAAAGTTACGATAACAAATACTACACAGATGATAAACATATACAATAAGTTACAATAAATTTAACATTTTACAAAATACATCAAATTTAGGCCTCGGGCATCCCTTTGTGAAAACATCAGCCAACTGTCGTGAAGTTGACACATATGAATACTTAAAGTCTAAATTTACGTGATTGCACACAAAACGGTACTTTACGTCCACATGTTTTGATCTGCGAGTGTTCCATTTTCCAGGGTGCAAGATAGCCAGACAACTCTGATTGTCTTCGTAAATTACAGCTCTGTCATCAATTTGAATGCAAAAATCACTTAATAGATACTTCAACCAAATTGACTCAGTGGTAGCATCGCAAATGGCAATCAACTCACTTTCAGTGCTAGACAGAGCTACTGTTGGCTGTTTCTTACTGGACCAGGACACCAGCGACCCATAAACAAAGACACAGTAACCCAAGATAGACCATCTTGTGTTAACACAGTTACCCCAATCGGCATCCGAATATGTTTCGATTATATTGCCGTTATTATTAAGTTCATATGAATATACCAATTTTTTGTCTTTTGTAGTCATTAAATATTTAAGAACTCTCAATAAATATTTGAAATGTTCGTCTGTGGCATAACTGGAGAACTGGCTGAAGTACGATATTGCAAAGCAAATATCAGGCTGTGATCCTAGCATCAAGTACATCAAACATCCCACGAGCTGTTGATAGTTATTATTCAACACACTATCACACGCATTGAGGTCCCTATCCAATTGGAGTTTGGGGTCAATGGGTGTGTAGGTGGGTGCGCATTTATCAACACCGAACCGCCTAGCAACAGACTCGATGAGATTCTTCTGCTCGATCTCCAGTATGCCCTCTTCGCGACTATAATTAATATTTAAACCAAGATATTTTTGAACTTTTCCAAGATCCTTACACTTAAATCTCTTATTAATTTTATTTTTGAAAAATGTGATTTGTTCTCTATTGTTGGAACTAATAAGGACGTCATCAACGTAAGTGAGTAGATAGACTATTGTTCCATCATGTTTATTTTTGAACACGTACAAACAGTCATCAGCCATGCTTTGTACAAAGCCAAGTGACAACAGGAACTCATTAAATAGTTTGTTCCACACTTTTGGCGACTGTTTTAGACCATATATAGACCTATTTAATTGCAGTACATTAGTACGCTTATCAACCTGCGTTTCTATACCTTCAGGTATCTCGAGGTACACATCCTCAGAGAGAACACCGTTCAGAAACGCGCTACAGATATCTATTTGTTCTATATAAAATTTTAATTTATTACTAACAGCCAAGAGGGTCCTCACAGTCGAAAGTTTCGCCACCGGCGCATATACTTCATTAAAGTTGAAGCCTTTCTTCTGCTGGCAGCCTCTGGCAACTAACCTAGCCTTATATAAAACATTATTTTCATTATCATATTTCTTGTTGAAGAACCAACGACACGTGATGGTAGGGGCGTACTTTGGACGTTTGGTCACCTTCCAGGTTCGATTGGAATTCAGGGCACTTATTTCAGATGAAATAGCCTCCCTCCACATCAGACTATCAGGTGCTGCACTCGCCTCCTCAAACGTCAAAGGGATGCCATCCTCAGCCAACTATATATTTCCTGCTGCTTGATCACGTGTAGTCGCCTCCTGTGGAAGACAATCCAAATTTAAATCACCATCAACTTCAATATTTTCCACGTTGGATTCCGTGACTTCTTTAAACAAATCATCATTTTTTGTATATTTATTATGTCCAGAGTTACCAATTGCACTTTCGAAGAACTCAACATCATGTGACAGACGTATCTCCTTAGTATTTATGTCCAACAACTTATAACCACATGGTGAATAACCTACCATTATTAACTTTTCACTTTTACTCTTAAACTTGTCAGAGTCATGTTTGAACGATAACATATACGCATCGCATCCAAACGTTTTTAATTTTTTGTAGTCGTATTTTTCACCAAACCATCTTTCAAAAGGAACAAAATCTTTATTCGTGGGGCATCTGTTCACGATATAGGCGGAGCACAATATGGCTTCCGACCAAAATATCTTCCCAAGACCACTCTCAAACAAAAGTGTCCTTGCCCTCTCGCACAGTGTCCTGTTCATCCTCTCAGCCTTTCCATTTTGCTGAGGACAACCTCCAACAGTAGGTTCAACCACAATTCCTTTCTCAGTACAATATGACTGGAAGGTAGTATTCAAGTACTCTGTGCCGCTATCACAACGAAGTCTCTTTACATTATGACCGAACTTATTCGAGACCATCTCGTGGTATTCTTTAAATTTTGCAAAAGCTTCCGTCTTGTTCGCCAGCAGGTAAACACAACAAAAATTGGAATAATCGTCGATAAAAGTCATAAAATATTTATCTCCTTTATATGCAGGAGGGTTAATAGGTCCACAGAGATCAGTGTGAACCAACTCCAAAGGCTTACTTGTTTTTCTTTCATGCCTTGGAAATGGTTTTTGACTCTGTTTCCCCATAACACAGGGCTCACACAGCAATCTGCGATTGGAGTCAACATTCGGTATCAAACCCCTGCTTGACAACAACCTAACATCGTTCACATTCAGATGAGCAAGTCGTCTATGCCACACGAACAGTGGGCTCGATTCATCTCCCAACGTTAGATTACACGATTGACTTGACATTTTAACAAAGTCAATTGTGTACAAATCTGAGTCTATGCTAACACCAGTGGTAACTATTTTTCCACTGCAGCGTTGGATGATATCAACAGACTCTTCTCGGAATAAAGTGTCAAATCCTGACTTGCTCATGCGTTTAACCGAAAGCAGATTCTGCGGCAGCTCCCGAGCATACCTTACGTTTTTCAGTTCGATTACAATTCCATTCAAAAGTTTCAATTTTACAGTACCCACCGACGTGACAGACAGAGAGACACCCTTCTTCGCAACACAGATACTATGTGGTCTGATCAAATCTATATAATCACTGAACAGGCTTATATCATTAATTATGTGAATTGTGCATCCACTGTCAACTATAAACGTGGTTTGAGGCATTAATTTTATGTTTTCTTTTGCATTGCAAGAGTCATTAATTTTATTATTATCGTCATTATTTAATGTGAAGCTGTAACCCACTTCAGAGCAATCGTCATTAGCATTAAAATTCCCATTGCACATCTGTGCCAAGCTCCTATCACTGTTACTGTTATTGGAACTCTGGTCATTAACACGATTTCCACTGTTATTATTATTATTGTTATAATTTTCATTATTATTACGGTTCTTGACATAACAGTTTCGGGCTATGTGCCCTATTTTGTTACAACAATGACATTTCACGTTAGAATGTCCACCGTCAGTACCATTATTATGACCACGTCCATTAAAATTATTATTATTATTATTATTATTATGTGAGCTCGAATTTTGATTATTATTATTAAAATTATTATAATTATTATTTCCGCCTCGATTAATCCACGACTATTAATATTATTTCGAGATCGACCACGATTAAAACGATTTCCATTATTATTATTATTATTATTATTACTAGAATTTTGTCCGACATTGTTGTGATTACCAAAATAAATGTTCTCCTCACCAGTGACAACCACTGATGAAGGTTTCTGTGGTGCAGTGTTCAGAGTGTTACCTCAAACTGTTGATTTGCTATCAGAAGATAGCTTACGCTGGAAGTTATTCAATTTCATGAAAACTCCATCCCAGGTGACAACTTCTGCATCTTCTATCACAACCTTAATTGGACGAAATTCCGCAGGTAGTGACCTCAGCAGTACCAAAATAAACTGTTTAGTGGTCGTTAAATCTCCCAATTCCGTTAAACGTCTACATTGAGAACGAAAATCCAACAAATATTTATGCAAATCAATACTAGACACATACCGTTTTGCGTACAAATCACCTCGTAAATCCATTAGCGTCTGGTCATTGCCGTTGTCTATGAGGTTCGTCAGGACATGAAACATTTCCTTCGCCGTCGTGTACATTTGAATCATCTCCAGGTACTCGTCAGTTACGTTGTTTGCTATCAGAAACATCGCCTTCGCGTTCTCCTTGGACCAAGCATCTCCCCTGTTACGAACAGTCGGCAAAGAATCGATTATAATATTAGTTAATGACTCCTTTGCCAACAGCAGCTCCATCCTGTACTTCCACGTACGGCCATTCTGCCCATTGAACGGCTCAATCATGTTCTTCTTTCTCGCTTCCATCTCGTTGACAGGTACAGACGATCAGTTACACCGCAAACACAGCGATTTCAGCAACTTCCAGATAAGTTGACCAACAATTCAACACGAACGAGATCAAAGGAACATCGAGCAGAGAACATATTAAACAATTGAAAAACAATTAGCAGGCATGATACTACTTGGGTGTGGCGAGCAGAATCCGACAGCACAACATTGACGAACTATAACAATGGCAACCACGTTGACATCCAGGTAACTGGGCCCATAACCTGTGAGAAGATGAGGAATTATCAACGGATCGAGATGACTAGAAACATATAAAACGGACCTAAACTACACACGACATCTATCAAAGACTAGACGCACACATTACAAACACATAAATAAAAACACAATATTCACTTAAGTTACGAACTTTTATTTCCACATAAAGAATGGTGGAGATGTTAACATTACAAGTATTAAAAAGCGACTAGAGGCGTATGATTAAACATTATCACAGTTAGGTACAAAACACTAAAAATCACAGATTACAAAAATATATCGACAGTGTTGCCACCACAAATGATACGTGAGAATAATAGTCATGAGTATAATTTAATTTGCTATAATTCTCACAGGGTTTCTAGGAATTTATTTTTCATGGAATTAAAAATTTTTTTAAATTCAGTATAAGACTGACTTTTTGCACTTATGGGAATTACAAAAGTATATTTGCTAAAATGGTCTATGAAAGTTAATACCTATTTATATTTTAATTAGCTGCGGCTGGGGAAAAAGGATCTATTATATTAGATGATATCTCCAAACATCTTTGTGATTTGTGCCCACTAGAATTGTGTCCCAGACATTGGAAATTTGATATTTTGCAAATTTCACAGTTTGTAAAATTGTAATCCTTAAAATTTAAGTTTTTTGGAATTCCTAGTGTAACTTTTTGTAAAAAATCTCATATACTTCCCATTCATATGTGCTAATCTACAATGCCATAACATTTTTTTTACATTCATTTGCTGTATTTTACATGATTTGTTTAGAATTATCTAAAATTTGGGCATTTTTATCTATATTTTGATTTTCAATTATATTATTTTTTAAAGTATCATTATTGTTTTGAGGAACATTTGGTTGGGAATTTGTATTTTCCGTGATATTATTTTCATTTTATGTATCTTTATTATTTGGGTAAGTATTATTATTTTCCTCGATTGTTTGTGAAATTTCTTCTTCTTCCTTATCAATAGTTAGATCCACTGAAAAAGAGTCCCAGTCGTTGTCTAAGTTTTGTGTGACCAGCATACAGATTTTTGGGGTTTGAAGATATTGATAATCAATCTGAAATACTCCTAATTGGTTTGAGGTGAATGAAAATTCCTCTGTTTCTATAAAATAAATTTTGGTAATATCCTTCACTTGATCCATGTATAAAACTCCTGATTCTGTGACCTTAATTCCTGACAGAATGTCTAAGGTCAAGTCAAATACATAATATACTTCTAAAAGTTCTACTACTGATTGAATTTTTAAATGATTTTCATCTAAAATTCTCATATTTCCCATATAAGTTGAATACAAGAAATTGTCTTTCAAAACATACTGTTGTTTTACTGGAATTTTAAATTTTGTAATATTGGTTAATTGTGATAAATTTGATGTTAAATATACTTTCACAACACCATTGAGTAACATTTTTTTATTTAAAGGAGTGTAATTATTATTATCAGTTATTTTTTGTTGGAACATTTAGTACCCATTTGTCAACATTATTTATATTTTTTTACCACCTATGTGTAACGAATATAGACGAACATTCTTTAAAATGTCCGCCTATATTTTTACACAGACGAATTCATTCGTCTTATTTTTTATTTTCTCACACTTTTTTCTATTCTCTTATTCTTTGTATAAACC